>JASCZW010007746.1:0-57500 GCA_034211315.2 Aedes japonicus
TTATGACTGCTAAATTTTATTGGATTCTATAGGAGTGTTGAAGACCATAACTATACGAGTTTGCGTGATACACGGTAAAAATGAGACATTAAAAGATGAAAGTTTGAAAACTTTTTTCCTTAAAAGTGCTTTTGCGGTGTATGGCGAACTTTTAGGCAATTATATTGCTTCTATTAAAAAAAGCATCCAATTCTAACATGGCTATTTTTTGCAATTTAACTTTAAATTTGAATTTTTTTAGCGTGTGGGAATCGATTTTGAATGTTTTACAATTTATTTCACAAAACTTTAGACAATTTTCTAATAGTCACTCATACATCACTTTTTTGTAAGTCTTTTCTTTTTTCAGTTATGTTGATTTAAAAAAATCAACTAAAACACTTAAGCCCTTTTCAAATGGAAGTCTAGATAAATTTTGAAAAAAAACATAGTCTATACATCCACAAAGTTTCATTAGATTCTGGGAGGGTGCTGCCAACCACAAAGACGAGGTGGCGTGAAATTCGTCTGCTACGAAATGCAAATACAAATTAATAATAATAAATCTACTATATCATTGATAATGATGCAGTATTGTAAAGCGTACTGTACTGAGTAATAATGATGTTTGCATAAAGTAAGTCTGTTTTGTGGAACGGGAGTTATTAGCAATCAAAAACCTTTCATTTTAGCGAAAGGCCACCGTTTTTCCTATGTTTTGAAATGACACCCGGTATACAGAAGAGAAACAGAGTTTTATGTTAAAAGTTAATATTCATGCTAAAGTATAAACATTTAATCACCGAATTGAATGTTTTGATAGTTTATAAGTAGCATATGCGGAACGAGGATCATCGCAGTTCAAGTATGTTAACTGTCAGTAGCATATAAGCATCCGTTAAAACCCCTTGCTACACGTTCAACGATGTCACCGGTTGTTTCTCTCTGTAGCGCAACACGTGAACCGCGAGCTTTAATGCTCTCAACGGGCTGCTTTTCGTGTTAGACCGCTTATTGAAGCTTTCCATTCATAAACTTTGAAAACCATTTTCGCTCATCACCGCCTTCTAGTAGTGTTTGTATCGCCGGAGAGCATATGCTCTAATGTTGCACACCCGCTCGCTCGTTCGCATGCTTACGTTGGCTGTGTATTAACACCTGAAGGTAAGATTTGCCCGCATCAGTCAGTAGCATTCAATCGGTTCGGCAGGTTTTGGCTCAGTCGCGAAAGTTATCTCAGCTAGTAAACACACACATAACCTATCGTGTCCGGGCTACTGTGTCAAGTTTCGCGACGCGCTATTTTGTGTGTTCGAAGAACGGTTTGCTTAGATGCTTTCGTACTAAGTGGTACCTCTCATTGCATTGGCGGTAAGCTTTATGTAACTCCCGAAAGAAGTGCACATCTTGAATTGCCGTTCTGTGGGCTATGGTATTTACCAGAAGAGTAGTGAGCATCGGCTGAAGATGAGGATCCGCGCGGTTTCGCGTTTGGACTGTAATGGTGTGTCCACTGATATTGGCAGTGTTTGTGACGTCTTGTTGTGAATATCTTTCAGAGTTTCTTGATTAGATTTATAATCCCCTGATCTAAGCAGGCTTCAGTGCTTTGGTATTTTGTGTCTATCGATGAATCTGCACATTTAAAATCCACTGACAGGAGAGACCAGATAGGACTGAGTTTGGTGGTGTTCTCTGGATAGTCAGCTACTTGCGAATTGGCAGCAGTGACCGACACGCACGATCGATTGGGCGAAGTTGATGATCAAAACAAAAGAGGAATTGTCTTCCGTACGCTGTTGTTCAAAGCTCAGTTCCCGGAAAGTGGTGATTAAAGTAAACAGAAAATCTCTCTCGAATTCGGGTTGATTGTTTGATAGATTTTATTTACTAGGTATTTTTTTTCTCATTCAAAATGCCTGGATTGGGTCTGTATTCTGTGAGTTGTCTAAGTGTTATTTAAATAACTTCAAGTGTTTGCAGCATTATTTCTCATATGAAGGCATCAGAGTGAATCTCCTTGTAAGATGTTTTAAGTTTTGTACCGTCATCGAGAAAAAATCATCTTAGAGAAGTGCTCAAGTTGCGTTGAAATCAATCAGTGAAAAAAGTGAGAAGATTCGCTTCCAAGGCGAAAAACTACGAGAGCAAATTGAAGAAAAAAAACAAAAGCAAAAGCAAAAAAGATATTACCCAGCACTGCAAGTACCTAGTGTAAAGTTTTTTCCTCTTACAACAAACATTCGAAGCGAAACTCGTTTTCTCTAACACCCCTTTACCCTCGTCACATCGCCGCCTGTAAAGACAAACAGCGAGGTGGATTTCGCTTGAACCTGGTGTAGCATAGCAGCGGCAACAGGAGCCTAGGAGGGTGTCCGGAGGGTACGCGATTTGTGCTTTTCGGAGTAGTGCTTGTGGGTGATGAACCTCGTCCTCTCGTGTGTGTATGTGTGAACGTGTGTCTCTCTTGTTGGCACATTGGTTTTGGGCATCTATAATGCACAATCAACAGCAACAGCAACTACGAGAACAACATCAACAACATCGCGAATAGGCCGAAAAGAGTAAGTGAAATGTAATGAAAACTAATATTAAAAGTGTAATGTTATAACGAGAGGGAAGGTGAAACAGCATAATGAATGAACGAACGAATGTGTAGGAAAATGTCTACTCGATATGAATAAAAGCACGGTAGAGGCGGATAGTTTGATGATGGCTTGGATGGCTGCATGAGTTTGCGAGAAGAATTAGAAACGCTACCTGTGTTGGCTGATGGTAGCGTTGCTTGGTAACGGCATGCTTTTCATTGTTGAAACCGGAGAGTTTTAACTCGTGTTGAATTTATACCGACTAGACAGTTCGAAACGGGTTGAAATTTATTTTTAGAAGACTGAAGAATAATCAGCGTGATAATGCTGATTTTGATCAGCAAAATGATTTTCTGGAAGCAATAATCACGATAAAATTTCGTGCTTTAAGAGCCGATGTATAAAACGACACCAAACGTTATCATTAGCCCAAACCTTCAGTCACTGATAATGATCTAGAGTCGCTTGACATGTGAAAGCAAAGCCTATCAGATCTAATCTAGTGCTTGAGAAAAAATAGACTTTCAGAACATCCATAAACAGAAATCGGTGTACATCATAGACATAACGATAAGAAAATCTATTATATGCATGAACGAGCTGAACCAGTATTCGTGGGAAATTTATTTGAACAGATGATCCAAGAAGGCCCGTTGCATCACCATTGTGAATATTAGTTTACAAGCGTTATATACTTATCGATGATAGTTGTGAAGATTTAGCTTAGTAGTTCTCGGTGAAATAACTGTTTTTCATAACTTCAATTGCTACTGAACATTAAATGATGAGTGTCAAGATAAGCAAAGGTAGTTGGAATTAAATGGAAAATAGTAATTTTTCTTCTAATTTCTAGTTATTAAATAATAATCAGGCAGTGAAAGAATAGTTGATTTTTTTCCACAATCTACCCTGAATCTGTATCTGTTTGTTCAGATGGTTCGTTGATCTAAGAACGTTTGATCGACTTATTTTAGTCATAAACAAGTTATGCTACTTGGGGTTTCTCCTAGCGATTGTATTTCTTGAAATGCATGAGAATTCCACATACAGCAAACATTCCTCAGTTTGACACTCCCCAACCTGGTATTCATTAAACGATGATTAATAAATCCCTTCAGATTCCTGCATGCTAGTTCTCTAAGGACTGTGTTCGAACAAAGGAGACACACAAAAATGGTCTGTAAAATGTCTGTTTAAGTCCGATTCTCTTCAATCTTTCAGAGATTAGGGAACAACATTATAGTTGGAGGCCATCCATTTGATAGGTCACGCAATCCGATCCATTGTTGATCCATGCAGCTGGTCTCCGATCGGGTACGTTTTGGCAGCTTCAATTGATGCTTCTTTCATGTCAACATATCCACTCAAACTCGTCAGAACCTTTAGGAAGAAGCAGAATTTTCTTTTGCGTTTTGCAGCAATTTGTTTTGGAAGAATTCTTCTTACGAGATAAATCATTTATCGTACTTTCTTGAGTTCTTTCAACATCAACAGGGATGCAAAATAGAGTCCATATGAGGCATATACTTTGTCTTCGAAATATTCAAGAGTTAGTAATAGCATTAGCATTTCAGCATTGACATTTGCACACCTGGTGGATGGAGCTGCGATGAGGAATAAATCGTTGAAGACATTGCCTGCCACATTGAAACGGAACCAGGTTACTGATAATTTTCCTCATGCAATAATCCCCACAAATACACTCGTCGATCACTCACCTGGCCACGTTCGTGCAATCGTTGGATATAGGGAGGAGTTGGTATTTATCTTAAGAAGACATGGGGAACCCACGTAGTCTTCAGTAGATATCAAAGGAAAGGAAAATGAATAGTCGGAGAGAATAGTTAAACAGAATGCCCTATTTAGTGTACCGCACAAAAATTTATTTTATTAAAACGGTCGTTGGGAGCATCTAGTCTAAGAAGGTTAAGTGATGCTCCGTTTTTCTTCACGCGGTTGAGCATCAACTCTAGTCTTATAGCCCAATATTGTTATAGCGCCATTACTCGCTCTCGTCTAGAGCGATGAAGAACGTCTAATAATATAAGACGTTTTCATCAATTTTCATCATAGTTTAAAAATCTATGAAAAAAAAGAAGTATCAGGTGAAATACATAATTACACCGAAATAACGTTTTACCTCTTGTCTTCAAATAAGCAATTGATATGCCTTTTCTTTGGACACTTCACCAAAATAAATCATAATGATCTTTACATCTTTAGGACATTATAATTGCGCAAAGAGCTGTAAAATTTCCCCGATACAATTTCGTTCTACAACTTACAACTAAAAGATGTCCGCCGACACCAGATGAACGACGTGCATGAGAAAAGTATGCCTCAAAGAATTCAGCAAGTAGAAGGGCACTCGACACTGAGAGAGCCTGTAAGTCGTAGACGAAACAGGCCTATCTGTCAAAAGATAAGCTTTTCTCTAGTGAAATTTTAAGGAATTTGCTACGTTTACTAGTATTATATAGATGGAAAAAGTAAACAAGTGAAGTGATCGTTTAAATATTCCTAGTTTTTAGAACAGAATGAAGCTGATATGCAGCAATATGTGCTCCAGCTTGACAGACACACTAAATTGACTAATGATGACACTATTGACTGAAAATAAATTGCACAATAGATAGCAAAGTTGGCGAAGGAAAACATTTTTTCAGCCTTAATTATCAATTTTCCGGTTTGATGGTGGCTCAATATGGGCGAATATTCCGTTACAGGCAGCTCTTCCTAATGCTATGTGGAAGATGACATCCGTGCTCTCTCCGCCTCATGCTAAGGTCTTGTATATTTACCTCAAAATTTTACTCGACGGGACCTAAAGCTAATTGGGTTTCAAATATATAAAAGATACTTATTTGAATTCCAGTTGATGAAGTGAAGTATATGAAACCGGCAACAAGAAAAACTTTAAACAATATTGGGAGTACAACATATACCGCTTGAAAGGGTAAATCACGGCTATAAAAAGTTACTCATTAGAGTTGTAAATTGAAAAGGTTGCAACATATCAGCACATCCTTTTATCTCTGTTTGGTAGTCAAGCAGCCAACGGCTATAAAATAAAGATAGCCAAACATGGCAATATGTTTGGCACGGTTTGAAAAAAGTACCCAACGGAGCAGTTAAGTGTGGGAAGCTAAAGATGGGTACAATTATGTTTACCTACCATTGGGTTCAAATTACTTACTTTTGGGTAGAATTTTACCAGAAGTAAGTTATATTAACGGTAGTTTAACATGATTATACCCAATGTTGGCTTTCCACACATAACCGCTCCACTTGGTACATTTTTCAAAGCGTGTAGACGAAAATACGTTGAATTATAGTGAAGTTTTGATACTGCACGCGTGTGAAGTGAATTTATTATAAACCATGGATATTGACGTGTGGTAAAAGTTTATTTTAATGAAACTATTATTTACATGTGAGGTACAGTCTTGACAATTTCTTAAATTTTAATGATATTTTGGTATATTTAGTGCCATATTGTTAAACAAAATAATGAGTCATGCTATTTTATATCAAAGTTAATACAGCATCATTCCATTAAAGCTATAGTTTTGAAAATTTGAGCAAATTTATTGAGTGGGTCATTCTACCCCACCAGAGTTCTCCCCTAACTTGTTACCTTTTATTCAATTACGAGTTGATACTTGTCATCACATTTCACAATTCGGAGGCAGTACTGGCTGGTTCATTGATCTTTCGGGATCAACTTCTGAAGTATCTGGGTCAACATCTTCAGCCACCGTAGGAAAACCATCAATGAATTCATCACCCCATACTCTGGTCAATATTTCTCCAGCAAACATAAAATTCGTAGTGCGTAGTTGTGAATCCAAGTGTGATCTAAAGTGATCGTGAGGGATGACCTAGCTAGCCAGCTAGCGAAACGAGAATGTACATAGTGGTCCAATGGGTGTTAGCTTAAGTTGTCATTTTAAAATTGCTCTATGTTCAATGTTCAGTCTGTACACCTTCGAGTTGCATTTTCCGAGCATTGCAGCAGCGATTTCCAGTGCATACGCTGCAATTCTTAAGGAGGTCGCATACGAGTGTTTGGAATAAACCATACACACTAAGCGTGGGCGTTAGTATATGAGCCCAACAGACTTTCCTTGTCGAATTCAAGGACACATAAATGACCGATGAGTTTTACGTTAAACAAAATCATGGCTCTGGTTTTGGAGTATTGTTCATTATTATTATTTTGTTTTAGCAGCATAGTCTAGAGAACCAACAATAAACAATAAACAATAAACAATAAACAATAAACAATAAACAATAAACAATAAACAATAAACAATAAACAATAAACAATAAACAATAAACAATAAACAATAAACAATAAACAATAAACAATAAACAATAAACAATAAACAATAAACAATAAACAATAAACAATAAACAATAAACAATAAACAATAAACAATAAACAATAAACAATAAACAATAAACAATAAACAATAAACAATAAACAATAAACAATAAACAATAAACAATAAACAATAAACAATAAACAATAAACAATAAACAATAAACAATAAACAATAAACAATAAACAATAAACAATAAACAATAAACAATAAACAATAAACAATAAACAATAAACAATAAACAATAAACAATAAACAATAAACAATAAACAATAAACAATAAACAATAAACAATAAACAATAAACAATAAACAATAAACAATAAACAATAAACAATAAACAATAAACAATAAACAATAAACAATAAACAATAAACAATAAACAATAAACAATAAACAATAAACAATAAACAATAAACAATAAACAATAAACAATAAACAATAAACAATAAACAATAAACAATAAACAATAAACAATAAACAATAAACAATAAACAATAAACAATAAACAATAAACAATAAACAATAAACAATAAACAATAAACAATAAATAATAAACAATAAACAATAAACAATAAACAATAAACAATAAAACAATAAACAATAAACAATAAACAATAAACAATAAACAATAAACAATAAACAATAAACAATAAATAATAAACAATAAACAATAAACAATAAACAATAAACAATAAACAATAAACAATAAACAATAAACAATAAACAATAAACAATAAACAATAAACAATAAACAATAAACAATAAACAATAAGTCATATAAGTAACAAGTTATGTTATCCCAGATACCGTCTTGAGTTTTGCTGTTATCGCATAACAAATTTAGTTATTACCATTGGCGTATTTTTAATCATGTGTTTCAACATACATTTTTTTACAAATGTTATTAGTTGAATGCAAAACTATGTATACTACCAGCATATTTGAATTAAAATGTATGCTTTTTATCATTTATTTTTTATTATTTATTTATCAGCGTTTGAATTTGATTTCAAAATGATAACATCATTTGAAACTTTTTCAATAAATTTGCTTAAAATACAAAATTTGTGATCAAGATGTTCACAGTGATAACAAAATTAGCTATTATCATAATATTCAACCCCAAGTAACAAAGCTTGAATAAAACAAGTTGAGAGTACTGTAAATTGACAAGCAAAAGTTATCAGTATAATACTTCATTCCATACTTTGTTATGGCTTAAAAAGCGCAAAAGTGAAACATAAAATGAAGAAAAAATTATCCTCATGCAAAAATATAACATCGCCAAGCGTAGATTCGAACTCTAGTCCTTGGCGTGAGAGGTTTGAAGCTTCTTTGCTAAGCCAACTCTGATTGCTGAAAAGTCAACTCAATGATATGCTTCCCGTTGGCAGTTAACCACAATTTTGTACAACAAATTTATCTCTATGAGAAAAAACACGTTTCGTAAAACATGGTTGGTGTAATGTAATTTCAACAGCATTTAGAACAACCCATAAAATCTTGTCCTGTACATGTCTTATAAATGTATGAAACTATGTGTTAAAGAACAACAATGAAGTAACAATCACTTACAGGAGTGAAAAAAATATTTTTAGCTCGATCGTTAGTCAGAGTGATTCATAGAATAAGAGAGATCCAAACCGTTTCCAAGTTTGGACATGTTTTGCAATTCGTTTATAATACACATATAAAACATACAATTGTAAATCATTCTAAAAAGATGTTTTGAGTGTTACTTGGGACGAGTATTTTTTGTTATTCATTCTGTTATTTTGGCTGTTTATTCAGCCTCAATAATAACACATTCAGTGGTCAAAAAAAGATAACCTGGTATTAGAATCTGTTATCAATTTGGTATAATTCTTTTCTCGGGCTAAGTCCGTGACCTTCTTTTGCTGTTGAGGCCAATCGCAAATTGTGGTAGCTGGGAAAATAAACAATTAAAATAAACAATAAAATGTATAACACCATTCAATAGCCGCTTCGAACCCATAGAATCTTTGAGCTTATTATAGTTATAGTTATAGTAATAGTTTTAAAACCTATCACGGAAGAAATCTAAATGGAGATTGTATCTTGTCAGGAAGCGCCGCACCGACTCACAGCGATCGGAAAAGCCTTTTTTCACGGCGAAATTAGTAACTCCTACGGGTTACGTTTCCGAATCATGGTGTCTTCTACAAAGTTATACCACAGACAGACGTTTAAGCAAGAACAAAATTAATCGATAACATTGTGTAAATTTTCTAGAGCTAGCGTTAGCAATTGCTGCTTCACTAACGCCACGTAGTTCACTTAGTTGAGATGCCCACTGATGTGGTAAAGTTGCGGCATCTGCTAGCATGTCAAAATATCACTCCTTGGTTCGCCACAGGCCATCCGATATTGACACGATGTTTTGACGTTCAATAAGATGCCACATAGCACCAACAAAATTGACAGATTTGCTTTTTGCTAGTTGCGTATAGTCATTTGGCGATTCCTTTTAAATTGACGGTTTCGAAATTTTACACACGCCGAGATTCAAGCTTGTATGGCTGTGGTTATACTTAAAAAGTTTGCAGTTTTACAGTTACAATTTTTACCGCTAGAGTGGCGTTATTGCTAACTTTTGAACGAAATACAATAGAAAAGTAATGCTCAAGACAAGTTTGTAGGAAATATTATTTCAAGCAACTTTGCCCAAGAAACATTTTTTCTAGCTCTTCATTAGACCATGATAGAGTTATTTTTCTGCTTTAAATCAGGGTGTCTCTAAAAACATGAGTTTTCGTATTATAATTTTTTTGTTTCTCATTTTGAGACAAAGTAATTTTCAAACAAAATATAGAAAACATTACAGCGCACATTTTTGTTTATCAAAATTTTTTAATACTGCTTATCTTTCAAAAGTTACGGGTAATTAAAACATGCGTTTTTTTCTGTTCGACCTTATGATTTTTTAGGCGAGAATTGGCCAGAAAACAAATTCTTGTAAAACTAAGAAAATTTAAATTAAAAAAATACAAAAAACCGAAACAGTGTTGAGCACTCGTCACTGCAGCAGTCTGTAAGTCGCAGATGAAATAGGTCTATCTGTCAAAAGATAAGCTTCCTGTAGTGGAATTTAACGGAATTTGCTCGCGTTTACTAGTGATGGTTTTTTTTCCTCTGTTCGGGACATAAACCACTGCGACCAGTAATTTGATCTATTGTAGTATATCTCGTATCCTTTGTTTAGTGCATGTCGATTTACCTCATCACTCTTGAGAAATCATGAGGTATTGGGTGTTGTCATTGTGGGCAATGAATCAAATTTTATTGAAAGTTTCCGCTATTTGAACCCTTTGAGGAGTGAGAGCACTCTTCAAAGGCGCGCCCCTTTATCAGTCAAAATCAGATTCATTGCAAAAAAAACAAACTATGACTCCGATACTGACCATGCATCAGAACCCTAGTCATAACCAATTCAAACTAAAGAACATCAAATAGTCAATGAGAATTCACATAAATGAAGACTAACCATGTTTTACTTACTCTAAGCTCATCCTCGCACAAGCGCAAAACGAGTATTGTCACTTTTCATAAGACATAAAATGTTATAAGGACTAAAATATGTTCCTTTGACTACAAATAACAAATATGTTCCCTAGTTTGAATTAATTCGGACTAGGGTGCGGTGGTAGATCTGATACCCCGTAACGCACCACGAAAAGGTGATCTACCAGCGTTACGGGTCTTGTAGTTATTATTAGTTAACCTATGTGTTTACTCGTAATTATTTTTGTTTGATTTTAATTATTTTTGTTTATTTTTAACGAAAATAAAAATTGTATAGTTTCAAGTAGGCGGTTTACAATTAAAGATATGTGTGCTATGTAAACCATACTTTCAAACTTCAGCCCATTTTCCCCTCCGGTAATTTTTTCTACCATTAAACTCGACAAGACCGCGAGTAGTCGGTTCTACCTCACTAACATTAGTTTTAAGATAACAGATGTATATAGAAATGAAAACTTGGCTCTGTAAAGTAGATTCGATTGAGCTTGTACAAATAAATGAACATGTTAAAATAAGACCTTTGCAAAAAGACTTTTTTTTCTAACTCAGTAAAACAAGGTGCTTGAGAATCAACTTAAGTATCTATTTCCGATTTGAACCGATTTATACTAACAGTAAGGATGCTGTAAGGGCTAGTCAAAAATTACGGTAGTGGTTAACTTTGTTAGGAAAATATACAATTACTTATACTTTATTCAATTGCTGCTTTGAACCTATCGAAAACTTTGAACTTTGAATCCTAGTAAAACTAAACTGAAATCAAAAACTAAAATAAATTTTTGAACTTTCCATAGTATAATGATTCGCAAGACAAAAATAAAATCACAATGGAACAGTTAACAGTTCTTTTTTTCCTGTACACCATGTTTGTCTTATTTCAAAATTGCACCGTTAAAATTCGTGCGTTTCATTAACGGGTAATGGAGATCGAATTAATTGCATGTTATGTAACATGAGGTTATCGTTTTATAACCTCACAGATAACCAATAAGCATTAGCATATGCAGTAAATCAACCCTAAATTAGCATTTCAGATGCTACAAGCATTATATTAGTATTATTATTAGTCGTTACGAGTTATTAGTACACGACACTGAGGTAGTCTGCACATTGTAGACAAAATACGCTTATCTGTCAAGATAAGCAATAAAGGTAGTGGGAATTTAATAGAAAATACTACATTTTTTCTTTAATTTCTAGTTACTGGTATTCCACTAAATAGATCACACTTTTGAGGATTCATTATATAGCATTATATCAGCATCTTGAATGCTATCTGTTGTAAAGTTGCATTTCAAATGCTATTTAAATACTTGTAGCCTGTCATAAGCATTTCGAATGGAAAATAGAATTAATGAAGCATAATCATAGCGTTGCTGTAAAGCAGCCGTATATTGGGCCAAATGCGGCATTTATGTTGCGTTTAATCTGACTTAATTGCTTGAAAGGCTGCCGTAAATACGCTTCAAAACTGCTTGTTGGTAACCTGAGTTATTACGGATGAAATCTAATCGGAACTTGTAACTTGTCTTGACGCGTCGAACCGACTGTGTTAAAAATAGGTCTGATATTGTTATTAATCCAAAAACAACGATCATGTATGTTTATAATTTTCAAATCGCAGTATTCAGTGGCCAATTTCAACGCTTTTCGGACATAAATTTGAGATTATGAGATATATTCGAGAAGCTTTTGTCAATGTAGAATTCGGGACGTTATTTAAAGTGTGACAGTATTTATTATTATGTATTTCAAATTTGGATTTTACAATACATCAAAAAGAACATACAATTGAGTCATTTTTATGTTTTAGTCTCCAAACATCTATTGATATTAACTACCTTGATCGAAAAGATCCCAGAATCACCAACATGCGGTGCTCTAAGTCACCCGATTTAAATTTTCTCTTATATTTAGGTTGCCACATCTGTCATTCACATGCAACCTGATAACAACTTGACAGCTCCAGAGTAAAGTCGATGTACCATCATAATTTTGGCTCACTGGTTCTGTCAAATCGAATGAATCATAGAACAAATTATCAATTGAACGTATTTACATCGAATATTATTTTCAACTTCGTGGAGCTCATATTCGTACTTGATGAATATAATACTGACGATATGTTGTAATTTTTCCCAAATGTTGAATAGTGGAACAGAGAAGTAAGTAATGGTAAGATAATCGCTTGAACAACCCACTTTAGGTTCGAGGAGTGCAGGGTCAAGTGTAATATACAAATCAAATCAGCCCGAGGAGATCTCAACATGTCCATATACAGGGTGTTTGATTCCTTAGTGTAAATATTTTCAGGGGCGATAGGGGATGATATTTGAAGAAAAAAATGATTCTACGCGTATGGTCAAATCTCAATGTTAACGGAGTTATTTAACTTCTTTGATTGACTGTATCAAAAAAATTATGTTACAAGATTTTTCTTCCTTCGTTCGTAAGCTAAGGAAGTTTTCTACATAACAGTTTTATATAAAATTTTAGTTGTTATCATTTGGTGTCTTTTTAGGGGTAAATATGTTTTAAATATCTCTTTCTTGAAAGGTTTGATTGAATAAGAAGATTGCATAATTTGAAAACCGTGATTATAAAAACACTCCGAAATTGTCAGCCTATAAAAAATTGTGAAAGCTGACAAGACGTGAATAAAATGGCAGCCTACTTCACTTTTAAATGGCGCGCTATACTTCGCAATCTCAAACTTTCAGTATAATGGAAAGCAACTGAAGCAAAGAGAAGCTCTGCTAAGTGTAGCAATGGTATAGCATTAGAGCCACTAGAGCTTGCTCTTGTTTCTCTTTCAAGCACACATGATGGATTGGTTTTTTTTCATCCCTGTGTGTTTGAAACAGAAAGGTCAATAAACTTTTATGCTTGGCGCTGAGAAGTATAAATCATATATAAATACAAATCACAGAGAACATACGTTCAGGCTCGTACATTTTTTTTCACTTTACTGTGTAAATTTTTAAAAGCAAACTGTTTTTAAAAGCAAACAACGCCGCCTAGTCTTGGTTTCGCCAAACTAAAATTGACAGACTATCAAATCTCGAGGCGAGCAAGTGGCGCCATCAACATACGATTTCCCAAAACTAACGGAAACGAGCTCTTATTTTAAATAGCATTTACAGAAATTTCCACACGGCGGGCACTCCAGCTTGGATGTCTGTTTTCTGTGTACAAATCTAGACAAAATAGTCAAAAGGTCAAAAGCAACGTATGTAACCAATGACTTCTAGCGTATTTTTCTGGGATCTACTTGCTTCCACGTACGAAATAGCTCCAGGAACAGATACAGTGAGTTATTACCTTCCCGTCGGTAGTGGATATAGATGTTAGCAACTTGGCATTTTCAGGAAATTTATGTTTTAAGTCATTGTTTACAATTGTTACTTTCGACCTTTTGACGATTTAGTCTAGAAATATTTTCCTCTTCAGCCTACTTTATTTTCCGTTTCTCTCTCTATCCCTCTCTCTTGCTCTCTCTTTTCTCTCTCTCTGTTTTACTTTCCCGCATTCTTATTCTCAAGTAATGATTATTTATATTCGATACAATCGAAATCAAAGGAATGGAAAACAGCCACATCAACATTAAGCCTAAATAAAAATTTGTTCTCGCACTGCTTTTAACATCCACACATAAGGAAACGAAAACATGTATTCCAAAGCTAAAAAGCGGTAGTATCGAAAATGGATGGCCCTTTTGTTTATGCACGGTAGAGACATCTACAATTTGTAGATGGGTACGTGAATCTAAGCTCATCTGTCAAGATGCTCGGGGGTTGTTGACAAGCTACGAAATCTTTAGCTTGACATTTGTGAACAACAATCAATGTGAAACTAGCGATTTTAAATTGGTTTATTGTTGAAGAACCCCAGGTCCGAAGTACACCTTGCAGTCTGTACCTTGCAATAGACTCTTATGCTTTTGGGTACTTTTCCATACACGCTAAAATAAGATTAGGGAAAAGTCGGTAAAAAATACCGAAAACACAAAACACAAAAAGTCGGTAAAAGATACCGAAATTGCACATACTGAAATTATCGGTAAACACGGTTTACCGACATTTCGGTATTGTTGGCAAGCACATCCATTAAAAATTGCTTATTATTTTAGGGTTCTTTTTACCAAAATTGCTTGCTACCTAAGAGAGCACTTGAAACTAAATCTAAGTAAAATACAACGATGAAATTTGCAAATCCACTTCATTAAAAATTAGGTAAAATGAAACGTTTTGTTTCGGTAAATTTTACCGATACTTTAGGTTTTGCTACCAAAACCTTGTTTTCGGTCATCTTATCTTAGCGTGTACTAGTATCTTTGTTTTTATTTTGATTCGCTGTGTTAGTTTGACAGAATGTTGGTGTGAGTTACGTTATTCATTCAACTTGGGACCGATGTGCTAGTACTTCCTGAGCCACAAAATTTTATTGAATTTCGTTCATCCAGTCGCTGGTAAATTTTAGATTGTGTGTGTGTACTTGATTTTGTGCAGTTTTCAAAATGGAATTGAATTTGCAACAACGAGTTTGTATTAAATTTTGCGTTAAACCGGTTTCAATGGTGCGACGAAATTGCAAATGTAAGAAAACTGCTTCGGCAACGATACTCGGAAGAAAACAGTCGTTTATCAGTAGCACGGAGAGAAGTGGTAGGTCATCGACATCGAAGCCAAAGAAAACATCAACAAAATCAAAGAAAGGCTAACCGTAGACCGCAAATTGACCATTAGAGTGATGGCAGAGGAGTTGGAAATTGCCTTCGGATCCGTTCAAGACGTTCTGGATAATGATTTGGGACTGAGACGTGAGATTTGTGGGCAAACAACTCGCGGATCTTGCACCACGATAATGTACCTTCAACGGGGTTCAACACCCGAAATAAGATCATGGAAAAATCAAAGATGAGTCAAAAAAAAAAAGTTTTCGAGTATTGGGTCAAGGCGCTGGCATAAGTGCGTTGCAATCGATGGGTTGCTCTGAAGGGGACAATGTCGATTTTCACCTTGTATTTTCAATTTTCTGAATAAATTCCGGGAACTTTTCGATTAAAGTAAAAATGCGTTTTTTTAAGAGTGTGGCTAACCTCAACTAGTTGATAACTTTAAAAAAAATTATGATAAAAAATTGAAAAACTTTTCCAAACTATTCATAGCAAACGCGCGTAGATTTCTTTGAAGTCCACTAGAAAAGTTCTACAAACCTCAAAAAGTAGAACCCAACTTAATTAAGAGTACTTAACTCTTACCGTGTAAAAATGAATTGAAAATCATATCTCTGGGATATTCCTTATAGCCGGAATAAGTTCTGTGAAACCAAGGTTATGATTACCCTTCGGAAGCCCCCCGGAGCGTAAATGTCCGACAATATAAATCGATATTTGTCCAGTTGTAGAGTAGTCTAGTGGGTCACGAAAATTACCGGTCATAATCGTTGTCACTGTAACTGTTTGGATACTAATTTTGAGAAAACTGGCTTGTCGAAAACTCGCTTGACGCTATACCGAGAGGATAATTTAACAACCAACCTTTGCCGTAGCAAAATTAATAATAATAGTAATAAAAACCACAACGGTAGCCACGTGCGCCACACACAGGTTCATGTGTTCATGTGTAACACGATTTTCAACAACGCTTTGTTCGGCAGAGGATAGGTAATGCGTGTAACTACAGTCATACGGCAATGAGCATGGAAATCTGCGTCGCGACGGAGACTACTTTCGGTCTGAAGAGCAGAATTGCGTCACACCCCTATCTTCAAAGTCATCAATGTGTATGAGCAACCGACGATGATTGTGATGACGATGGTGAGGAGGCGCACATGATGCTGTGCGGCTCAATGTGAAATTGTTCGATTTTGCATCGCGACAGCAGGGTCAATGATGCGTGAAGACAACGCTGTTGCCGTACGCAAGGTGAATCTGTTCTGTATTGTCGACATGAGCTGCGGTTGATGAAGCGTATAGGTCACCAGCCGGGTGGCCAGGAGGGGGCCGTAGACGATCTGACTGTGTCATTGTCGTGCCGGGTCGCACTACTAGAAGTGTAGAGACTGCGTACCTGGATGTGCTGTCGTGTTCAGAGGCGGTGCCATGGCCGAGGTCAAACCTCGATGAGCATTGAGTGGTCTTGCCCTTTTCAAGCCTCTTCGGATGATGGCTTTTTAATTGAGACGTTTCGGATTGTGATGCCAAACAATGGAATTGCAATTTTTCCGGTGACATATTTATGGGTAGTTCGAGAAATGCTGCTTCAACACATAATAACCAACATCAAGCAGATATGAATTTCAATCACCATAAATGATTCGAAACGCGGTAACGCAGATCACGAATCGAATCAATCAGACTAAATGAATGCACATTACGGAGTGCAGTGCTATTAGCTCACGCTTTTCCGAGGGAAGTATCGATGCCCACAAGATGTGTTTCACAAGATTTTCCTCTCCAAGGAAGACAACTTTTAAAATGCCACAACCGGAATGGCACTACATTCTGATGCCGCTCAAACAACAACCGAAGAGATCGTTTAGTTCTTGGTAGTGCGAGCAGGTTTTCCTGCAGGCAAACAAGTTTTAGAATTCAACTGAAAAATGCACTTTACAAGAGCGCTGGGCCCGCCGAACGTTGAGCACGGATGGTTTCGCAAATATGTACCGAAGCAGAAAACGGCACGGCAAATTTTGTGTTTGCATTTGGAAATCGGCGGTGTTTGCTGTTCTGACGAGCGTTCTCGAGGGAAGGAACTGGAAACCTCAAGGTTAGATCATTGCAGATCGGAATGTGTGGGTCCATTTGAGTTGATTTGGAACGTGAATGATGGTAATGGTGGTCGTCGGGAAGGGGATTGGCAGTGAGAAGGTTAGAAGTTACATGTGAGCTGTGGTTCATCAATTTTCATTGATGATTAACCATATGAGATATGATATTCGAAAATTAGGTCAGCAAAGTCATGCTTATGGTGGCTGAAATCAATTCAATGTATCCGTGCCTAATGTGCTCAAAAGACTTATTTAATTTATGTCGAGGTGTAAATGGGAAAAATTACCTACAGTTGGCTGTTTGAGCGAACTTAATTATTTGTTTACTTATACTTCTTGTTTATTTAAATTTATTTTTCGTTAATTTACGTTTTTTTCTGCTTTCATTTGCAGCTTAATCTATTACGATCCGTAAAATTATCTCAAACTACATAGAAAAATAATAATGAATTTTAACAGGCGCGTTGCAAGCCAAAGGAGGCCAGTCGAGTTATTAGTACGAGACACTGAAGAAGTCTGCACATTGTAGACGAAATACGCGTATCTGTCGAAGATAAGCAAAGGTAGTTGGAATTAAATGGAAGATACTAATTCTTCTTCTAATTTCTAGTTAGTCAAAGGAGGCGTAAACAACGAAATTGTTTGCAATCTTTCATGCGCCATACAACAATGTTTGCAATCTTCCATACAGCAAGCTAAGTTCAGGCGTTATCTGGATTCAATTTACATAAAATATCCCATTAGTTTTTGCCAAATCCTGCATTCCCTTTATTTGCACGAGGTAACGCAGAAAATGCAATGTTTCTTTTTATCTGTGTAGGAAGTGATTTTATGAGGTTGCAAACTTCTTAAGAGAGTGTAACTATTGTCCGCATCCCCTGTTTTATTCGCATAGAGATTCATTTTGTGCAAAAAGTAGCTCTATTTCAGGCACTGCAAAATCAGCTACATTTTCGATGGCATGCGATTATTCGAAAACAAATACAGGGATGTCCCAATAGTTTAAATGAAATGAAATTGAATCCTAGAGGGTTTGAGCTGTTTGGTGGAATACCTGTAACTAGAAATTAGAAGAAAAATTAGTATTCTCCATTTAATTCCAAATAGCTGGAATTAAATGGAGAATACTAATTTTTCTTCTAATTTCTATTTATGAAATTGAAGATAAAAGACCAGGTTGTTATATAAACACATTTAGGGACGCTGGACTGATTCAAATTTCAGAATGTATGCTCCAAAAAGCTTGAAAGATGTCAAAATAATCCAAATTATCCTTTTTAGATTTAGTCTAAGTTGCCTAGAAACTGGCATTGCTAAAGGGAACGTCCATTCAGAACGTCACACAATAAATTACCATTTTGAATCACCCCCTTCATCACATGTTATGTTTGGATATCATACAGTTTTTATATGAAACAGAGAACAGATTCTGTTCTGTTCTAACCCTTACATAGCCTAAATTAAAGCATCCTGGAAAATATTGCAACCAGTATTTTTCTTACCAATTAATACAGTCGTAAACCATCGCATAGTAATGGTAGGTAAATGTTAGGTAAAGCAGAAGTCGTTTGCCAAAAATAAACCCAAATGAGCGGGAGAACGTTTCTCTCCCATGTAGGGGATTTGGGAGTGTGAATAGACAGTTCGTTAGAACCATTCAAGCTACCGGTAGTATATGAGCACGATCAAGCGCACATTCTTTTGCCAGTCAAGGTGGTGGATTCGTTCCTGCCTTGACCTACTCCGCATGGGGATGCTTGGCAAAAGATTGTGTGTTTGTTTCGAAATACTTCCTCACAATGCCCTCCGCAATAACTATTTCTATTCAATTTTCACAGCCTGCCGTGCGCTAACGGAATTATCAATACTTTCTCTGAACAACATTTTTCTAGCAAAAAAAAAGCTGTCTACTCCTAGAGCCTCATGGTCATGAGAAATTATTTCCTTCTCGAACATCGTCATAGATCGTTACTCCGCGTATGGGAGAATACAAAGAAAGACTATATCAGCATCGCATAATAGCTGTCAGTGGTTCGTTGTTAGCAAAAGCTGTTCGATTGAATCGTGGTTGGAGAAGAGTACTACTCCGTAACTCGGATGTTCAGTTCGGAGAGAAAGACTCTCCATTCAAAAGTTTGGCAACAAAAACCGCGGTGGGAGATTTTGCGAATCCGTTGCGCTGTATTCTTTCGATCCTCAAGCTAAAAGTCAGTCGGTAAGAAAGCCAAACCAATGAGGCATTTTCAAGGATGGGTCATACCAATCAGGCAATACGGGACAGTGAAGTCTCTTGAGATTTGCGATACAAACCACAGGTTAACATCTTCTACACGGTTGAGATTGGTTTACTCAACAGGAACACTTTCACTAGGTACATTTGAAATAATAACGTTTGCATTAGAAAAATGGACTTTTTTCGGATGGTGATAAACAAAGCTAAGACAGATAATTGCTTTTGATGTCCTCCAACAATCGCTTCGAGTAGTGGGCTGACGCCAGATCCGGTCAGAACACCGCGTTTTCGCCCTTATGGTATTTCTTGATGAACGACGCAAGGCATCCGGCATTTTGTACCATAAATTTTCCCGTTCACGACCAGTCCGGAGTGAAAGAAGAACGCCTTTGACATCCCTTTCTCGCTGATTGTCAGCCACACAGCATCTTCTTGGGGAACTTGGTGTGTGAAATGAACTTCACCTCGGAGCTCACTACCTTCGTGGGGGAAGTAAAATACGAAGTGCCCTGCCAGTCGTTGCCATCCAGGGTGAGATAGGTCTCGTCGTCCATCACCACCACCACGTCGCGATTCGCCGGGAAAATCGAGTTGACCATCTTATTCAGCTGCTGCCGCTGCGTCATTGCCTGCAGCTCCGAAACCAGTGGGTGCGACTTCCGCATCCTAACATGTTTGTTCATGTGCGCCAGGTACTTCTTCACTGTTTGACTGACCTCCTGGCCAAGCGCACGCAGCGATGTAGCCACTTTTCCCTCGGTCTTCCTCTTTAGCATCCCTTGGACGCATCGACGCGGCGAGATGCCGTTTTTTGAACGCGCACACTTCTGAACGGAGTTGCTTCACTGTTTTTGCCATCACGGTGAGAGTTCGACTGATAGAGCTGTCAAATTTTGTCTGCTGACTTATGGGTTACTATGATTGATGCTGCATGGGTAGTTCAGTCAGTGCGGGTGAAGGCAATTTTTGTCCATTTTTTTAAAATGCAAATGTTAGTTTTCTCTAGGTAACCGAGACGGGATGGAAACACACAAACACCTGTAAAGGACGTCGAGACGAGGAAAACTAACAGACACTCGGTCGTCAGGACGACGGAAATCAATCGCGGTTTCCGCGTTGTCAAGCCGCGCGAACACTTCCTCACGCTGTCAAAGCCGAACGATACGCTTTGCTTACTGAGCATCATCACACCAGTCCAGGATTCGGCTCGAGAGACCAATGTACTCTACTCGGCCGTGAGCAGAAATGATTTAGGCGGAGCAGTGGACTGGAATGGGTACACAGCACTTGGTAAGAACGCAAAGAAGGAAAACATCTTTTGACTCTGACAAGAACCGTTTGCGTCACCACCTGCTATCCTTTCAAGGCCAAGGAAGTCTCTATTTTTACTTTTAATATCTACTAAATCGTTACTACAGGTTGATATACAAATTCTAAACTAATCCGAATCACCTGTCGCGTTTATATTTGATAAGTTGTTGTCGCTGCTGCTGACGTTGTTCGCTTGCATACGTGCTGATGGTCGCTCTCTCACTCTCACTCTTCAGAAACGGTTTTGCTGCTGGGAGCGCTTTTTGCGAACAATATTTCTCTGCAGGTGTAGTTGTCGGCGGTCATCAATGAGTCCAGCTATATGGATTCGTCTTCCACCTCGAATTCATTACTGAGATTTGAACACTTGGCATTATTTTCTCTACATTTCCTCTTAGTTTGATCGTGTCAATGATTACAAAAGCTATTGTACTCTAAATAGTTTAGTACACCAAAAGTAGGAATTTTTGTTCACTCTGCAAAATTTCTTGAAGACGTCGTCAATTTCTGAATAATTTAAACAAGATAAGAATAAGATTGTTTGAAATGGATTAGCCTCACAGCACACTTGTAGCAATACAGTTGATGTTACTCTAATGCAACATAATTGAGGCACAATCAAGTCGCTATAGCCAAATATGGCGGTTTTGTGTTGCTTGGGTAACACACAAGGACAAAACTATGTTTGAAAAGTTTATTCTCTCGAATGACCTTGAACATGGTGATAGGCTATGAATGAAGCAGGATAATCCTAGAAGTCATTTTTAATTTATTACAGAGTTACACTTGCTAGAGTGGTTGATTGCAAGGTCTATAGATCTATAACCCAAGCAATTTCATGGTGACCTACAATGCTTGTAAATTATTACTCCCTTTTCAACATCTTCTTCTTTTTAGAATTTTGCTTATTGCTTGCTTTCATCTTAGTGTTCTAAATGCACTATCACAGTTATTAATTGAGAGATTTCGATGCCAGGTACCATTTATGCAATAATATGATAGTGTGGCGGCAAGTACAATCATACCCTATGCCCAGGGAGTCGAGAAATTTTTCTAAACGAAAAATTGCTGGACCAGTCCGGGAATTGATTGGAGAATTGATTTGTAGCTGCGCGGTAAAGGCTAAGGGATGACCCCTCTTTCAACATGAGTTTGTTGATAAATCCATTGGATAATTCATTCTTTATGGTTGTTGATTTCAAAGGCTATAAATCAATACTAAAAGAAGTTCTCGGATAATACTGATGACTAGAAAATGCAGAAAGGCTTATCAATGCCAGCTCCTGGTTCAAAATGGGGCTTCATTGCTGGCGAATGCATTGGAAAAAGTGTGCTTAATCACAAGGTATTAGCTCCAGTGAGCTCTGGGATAACCTTTAACAAATGGCCATTTATTGATCGAAGACAGACTTTCCAATACCAAAATCAAGTTGTAAAATCGCCAAAAAGATTTTCCGATACGTTGCTTGTTTTCTTCATTTAGAACCAAAGTTACAACTTAGGTTTTATGAGGGGGTGGGCTCCACAGATCATGGTTTAGACATGTAAAATGCCTTTAAATCACGATAAAACTCGGTTAATGAACGTGCTTGGAATCCCAGCATATTTGAATATTTCTGCATGACATTGGTAAAGATGTCTCTATTGGTACTACATCACACTCGAAAGCTTTTGTTCACATGCATGTTCATAGAAAAAAAGTTATTTCCTTTTCGTACGTTTGTTTAACAAATCTAAATCACTCGATATATCCACCTTCATTGTCAATGACATTCTCCAGGCGGCAGCGGAAACGATCGCATATCTTCGTAACATTTCAATGCACCTTCTCAGGGGTGTGAGGACTCACATGCTTTTGCTTAAAAATACTCCCATATCTTATAAAGTTGAGAGGAATCAAGTCAGGACTCCTGGGAGACCATAAAGTTTTCGGCCATCACTTCATGTTCTCATTTTGTCATGCTTGAGCCCTTCTTGGTCTAACATTGAGCTCCATTTTGCCCAAGAATAATATCTTTATATTAACTCTGATCCATGGGACAATTTCGTTCTCCAAAATTTCAATGTAGCCAATTTTGGTTGGCCTTATAACTAGCTTTGATGAAAACTGGATGCATTTCAACCCGTTCGACGAAATTCCCAACACCATAACTTCAGCGGGATACATTGAGAGTTATTCCCAGAGTCAAAGTGACGTTTGTCACTAGGTGGAGCGGTCACCTGCAGTGACGTGACTCTGGTTTGGTAAATGACTGGACAATGTGTAGGTATAAAATAGATCCTACTGCTATCTTTAGCCTCTTTTCCAGTAACTCATATCCCTACCTCCCCGTGGTGCCGACTGGGATAAGAGTAACTGTAGAAAGATCGGAACCAACCCCGGTGGGACCTTGGTCATATGCTGACGGGGAGGGGGGTTGCCCTCTTCAAAGGTGCAGTCTATCTGAGCGTCTGTTCTCCATGTTAGGAGCGGCTGCTCATTGTCCTTTTGCCAGTGTGGGACTCTAAACAGCTCTGTGCACGATGATCCCCCGGCGAGACAGGGGGTTGTGGAAGGAACATCAAGCCGCCCTTAAAAAATCGGCCTTGGTCGGTTGAAAAACAATAAAGCCGCTGGTGTTGACCAACTCCCAAACGAGCTTCTGAAATACGATGGTGAACCACTGGCCAGCGCGCTGCACTGGGTAATTACCAAGATTTGGGAGGAGGAATGTTTACCGGAGGATTGGATGGAGGGAATAGTGTGTCCCATCTATAAAAAGGGCGACAAGCTGGATTGCTGCCATTATCGTGCGATCACGCTACTGAGCGCTGCCTACAAGTTGCTCTCCCAAATACTATGCCGCCGCCTATCACCAATTGCAAAGGAATTCGTGGGGGGGATTCATGGGTGCCCTCGCTTGTGATTCGGCAAGTGCTGCAGAAATGTCGCAAATACATCGTGCCCACACATCATCTTTTTATCGATTTGAAATCAGCGTATGATACAATCGATCGAGACCAGCTATGGCAAATCATGCACGAATATGGATTTCCGGAAAAACTGACGCGGATGATCAAAGCAACTATGGATCGAGTGATATGTGTCGTCCGAGTATCAGGGACGTTCTCGAGTCCCTTCGAATCTCGGAGAGGGTTACGGCCATCACCTTGTCATGTTTGTTGTTTAACATTGCACTAGAGGGTGTGATTCGAAGAGCTGGGATAGACACGAGTGGCACGATCATCAGGAAGTCTGTCCAACTATTTGGCTTCGCCGACGACGTTGATGTCGTTGCACGTAACTTTGAACGATGGCGGAAACGTACATCAGACTTAAGGCTGAAGCTGGTAGGATTGGGCTTGTGATTAATGCGTCGAAAACAAAATACATGAAGGGAAGAGGCTCACGAGAAGACAATGTTAGCCTCCTAGCACGAGTTCAGATCGACGGTGATGAAATCGAGGTAGTAGACGAATTCGTGTATCTGGGCTCATTGGAGACCGCCGATAACGACACCAGTAGAGAAATAGGAAGGCGCATTATGGCTGGCAATCGTGCCTGCTTTGGACTCCGAAGAACTCTAATATCGAATAAAGTTCACCGAACCACAAAGTTGATCATCTACAAGACATTAATTAGACCGGTAGTTCTCTACGGCCACGACATCAACGGCCAAGACAAGGACATTGCTAGTGGAGGACCAACGCGCCCTTGGAGTCTTTGAACGGAAGGTGCTGCGTACCATTGCACCACCAATTGCAATGAACCACCAATTGCACCAGTTGCTAGAGGAACCTCCCATCGTACACATCGCAATCGGTCGACTACGATGGGCTGGGCATGTCGTAAGAATGTCGGACGACAGCCCTGTGAAAATGGTTCTCAAAAAACGAACCGCCAGGTACAAGAAGAAGATGCGCGCAACGAGTAAGGTGGATCGATCAAGTAGAAGGCGACCTGCGGACCCTCCGCAGACAGCGAGGCTGGTGAGTGACAGTCATGGACCGAATAGAATGGAGACAACTTCTGTGTTCAGCAGAGGCCACACCGTTCTTAGTCTGATTGGTAAGGTAAAGGTAAGTGACGTGACTCTCTATTTGATTTTCTCAGAAGAGTAAATAAGAGTTCAATCCTCATTTATCAAAGATTAATTTTCCGACAGCCCTGGGTTTTCACTAATCGCTCTCAATACCTTCAAATGCAACTTCCAATCCTTAGTTTCACCATGACGCTTGCTATGATCCTTTAGGCAATAATGCAGTTGTAGTTGTACAGTAATTTCCATCAATATAAAAATTATCAGGGCTCAGTGACCCAACGAGATAATCGATCTGTAATTTTTCTATTTTTGTAAAACCATGCAACTCATGATCATCGCCTACCTCAACATGTCGACCAATCTCAAACTTGACATTGAAAACTCTGCGCAGATGCTGCTCAGTTCAACCACCTTGCATTCGGTAGAGCAGAAGTTGTCCATCGTTCACACTTCCTGTTTGCTTCGCTCAACCGATGGCTCGGGTCTCCTACTTCCTCGTTGTCCTACTGCAGCTACAGGAGATTCGCGCCATTCTTCATTTACCTCTCTACAGAATCAATCTCCAAAAACCAAAAAAAAATCGCTTCAGAATTGGTTGTTGGTCAAGGTCAATCAACCGGAGAGAGAGAGAGCGTGTGCATGTAGAGTGGCATATTATTCGCTTCTTGTCCTATGCTCTCCCTCATACTTGATTGCAATAATGGAATGGTGAAGTCTGTCCACTTCGCATCGAAGTTATATATTTATATTGGCATGGGCTTGAGCGCATAAATCCCCACCGAACGTGACGAGAATCCGTGTGCTCCGCGTTTTCCTTTGTTTCTTCCCCTGAAGTGCCTACATTCTTCCACTTATAAAATCATTCTCGGGGATAGACATGTTTGGCCACGGCTGGGTAGTTTCCGTGCTTGATTAGATTCTATTCTTTGTGATTAAAAGTTGACCCAAGACCGCGTCATCATCGTCGCCGGCGTAGGTCGTCGCGACGTTCCGGCTCATTAGGTTCATCGCTGTGGCAGATAGCTATATAACTACCTCAGGCACATCTTAAAACAACAAGCGAGAAAATTAGCTCTGCCGGCAGCGAAAAGCTTCTCCAGTGGAAGTAGCTTAATTTTGTTTACGCCCACAATTAGCGATAAGCATCTTTTTTCGATTGAATCTTACTTCAGCTGTCTTGCTTCATTTTTTTTTCCCGTGGGTTGCCTGCTATTTTTGGTGATTTGAGGGAAATATTTTGATTGGTTTGGGAAGCATGGATTTAGCGAAAAGCTAATTGACTCAGGGCGATTTCAGTGTAGGAGGTTGTATTGAGTTTATCGGAATGGATGAAATACTCCGTGCATTATCGTGGCAATCAGTAAATGACTTACTGTTATTTCTTACAACATGAAGATGACAACTCCTCCACACAATATGATTGAATATATCTGTAACAGCAATAAGTTTGCGCCATTCGTTCATCAAGCCACATCCAATCTTGGCAGCCAAACAACCAGACACTCCAGCAATGAAGATTAATGTTCTTCACTCAATTATTCAATCTAGAAGAAGTGGCTGACCTGCTGCTCGTCGCCTCAGCAAGCAAATTGATCAGTTCATTCTAGATTATGCAATTTGATGACTTCTACGACAACCGACAGACATTTCTGACTCCACCGACAAAAACCATCCAAACTCATTGTAGGACAACCATATCCAAGTAAAAATTCTGCAAAAACTGGTTATTGGGTATTTGCATTAGAGCAGCTCTGGGATTTATGAATCTTCCCAAACTGTGACTCGATCTGCGCCTGGTTTAAGATTTAATAAATACAAGTACGCAATAAAGGCACAACCAAATGACGTCAGTCTATGATTGTTCACTTTTGAAAAACTTCTTCTGTACTTGAAGGCGCATACACGGGCGTTGGACCTTGATCTTACGATGATCAGCTGAATGATGAGTACTGGCAATTTTCGAGGATCTGTTACCCAACTGCCGAATAAGAAAAAGAAGCAGAAAAAAAAGAGTTTGATTGCATTCCGACTAATCATCTCACAAAGCTCGCCAGCACGAGAATCAATCACCATCAGTATGGCGTGTAGCCGTCATATGGATGCGTTCATTATTTGAATTACATAATAACAGCGATGAGAAACACGCTACTGACTGGCTGGTTTGTTAGCTTCAATCATTAGTACACATACATTACGCTAACTGACTGCACGAGTAGTACGGCAGGTTAGATAGAGACGGTGGGAGCAGGCACTCGAAACCGACGGAGTCCCGTCCCAAAGCTCGGACTCGCGGAATAAGGCGGCAATAAATATGCGTATCAAATTTGTTTGTTGCCAAGTGTGCTGAATTGTGTTGGGGGCAAGGGCAGCACTTTTCTCGAAATGATCAGTTCATCTTGTATGCTGAATGACACTATGTTCGCAGGCAGGTGATTTGGATAAGAAACGGTTGTAATTTAATTTATCTCATCAGTAAATATACACATGAACACCTACAGTATGTAAAAAATCGTACTAACCGTGTTCAAGTTCAATATTGGCGTATTTCAATAAATATTAGAGAGTTTGTACTGTTTAGTGGAATACCTGTAACTAGAAATGAGAATAAAAATTATTATTTTTTATTTATTTCCAACTACCTTTGCTTATCTTGACAGTCAAGATAAGCAAAGGTAGTTGGAATTAAATGGAAATACTAATTTTTCTTCTCATTTCTAGTATTTTAATATTTTTGTTATTATCTACCAGCAGCGTAAAGTTGTACTCTAGAAATTTCCATGTTTGACAGTAACTACACATGCCGAAACTACACAACTTATTGTGTAGTGTGTAGAAAAAATAATCAGAATTTACCTACTTGAAAATAAGCGTGTATGTTCAATTAACTGTCGTTTTGTCAATCATTTGCAAAACAAAATAATGTTCCAATGTCATTATAGTTAATTAATCTTTTGACTCATTCACAGTCCACGTTCAAAAGACTAGTGTAAAATTCCTGGGGTGGTAGCATTTTCACCCAAATATCAAATCAGATAAATTCGACTATCTGCGATTGGAATGAAACTTTGCAAATTTATTGAGTTTCTCCTAAGATGGCATTTGCCATTGATAAAAGTAAATTATGCTAAGCTAACTAACGAAGGTCGTAATAATAGGCGGTAAAGTAGTAGGAGATTTAATGTTCTTCTATGAAAAAATACATTGAAATTTATTATTCATCTAAAAAAAAATACAAAATGTTTATTTTCTCAAATTACCTCCCCTTCAATTTTTGTTTTTTTTTAAAGGAAGTAGAAGTTATGCCCTAAAAGCTGATGAAGAGTTTTTGACAAATATTTTTTTCAAACTCTTTAAAAATGCGTTGAGTTTTTATTCATTTTTGAATCTTTGCCTTGATATGTCGCTGGGAATAGAACGCATTTCTCCTTTTTCTCACCGAAATAGGTGATACTCGCTCCCATGATGCCATAGTTGAATGTCTCAATGTCAGAAGAACCATATTCTATTCACAGACACTGCTGAAGTCGTTGACGCAATCGAAGGGATAATGTTCACTACAGATTCATATTCGATACCTCCAGGTATCGCCGATTGCATGCAACTGGTAGATGGCTGCTCTTCATCTTGTTGGTCGTAGGCGTTTAAAACACAGCCGTTTTATAAGCTTGGAGACGACAACAAAAGCCTGTACACGTTAAATTTTGGTCACTTTTCTTTAAGTGTAGATTGTGAATTATTTCACGAATCGCTGAAACGTTTTACTTATTCGACAGCTGAAACTCTCTACTTCATTTCGTGGTACAACTTGTTTACATTCTTGTTACATTCAGTAAAATGGCGTCGAATTAAGTGGAAGAGCGAAAACGCATTTTGTACGAACGGCAACAAAACCCAAATTTATCGGTACGCGATCTTTCGAAGAAACTAAAACTATCGAAATGTACCGTGTTTTGTGTTTGCAAATAATTTGACCAGCGCTTGACTGTGTATCAGAAGGTTGGAAGAGGAACAAATCGAACAGTATGCTCTCGACAAATGGACAAGAAGTGGTAGTCATTATTCAGAAAAATCCCGATCTTTCTGTGCGAAATGTGGCTTGCAAAGTTGAGAAGTCCATATATTCAAAACATAGCTTGAAAGTCAGTTAAAGATTGACTAAATTACACGGCTTTCCAATGTTTACGTTGAATTCATTTCAATTGAAATGAAGGCTTTATACTATTATTTTATTTATTTACATGGCATAACGTCACAATACTATAACATAGCCTGATACACAATATCCCTCCATATTCGTGACTGCTCCTCTCCAATCCCTTGGGCGCCTTGTACCTCCTAGGTCTTGCTCCACCTGGTCTGACCATCTTGCTCGTTGCGCCCCACGTCGTCTTGTACCAACCGGATTCCCGTCGAACACCATTTTTGCAGGATAGTTGCCCAGCATTCTCGCAACATGTCTTGCCCAGCGTATCCTTCCAGCTTTTGCCACCTTATGAATACTGGGTTTGCCGGCGAGTTGCGCGAGCTCATGGTTCATCCTTCGCCTCCATAGTCCGTCCTCCTGTACTCCACCAAAGATGGTTCTTAACACCCGTCGCTCAAAAACTCCGAGTGCTCGCAGGTCCTCTTCAAGCATTGTCCACGTCTCATGCCCGTAGAGAACAACCGGTCTTATTAGCGTTTTGTACAGGATGCACTTCGTACGGGAGCTAAGTCTGTTTGACCGTAGTTGCTTGTGGAGCCCATAGTAGGTTCGACTTCTACTGATAATCCGCCTCCGGATCTCACGGCTGTTATCGTTGTCCGCAGTAAACAGTGAGCCGAGATAGACGAATTCATCGACTACCTCGAACTCATCGCCGTCGATCGTTACACTGCTGCCCAGTTGGGTCCTGTCGTGCTCGGTTCCGCCTGCCAGCATGTACTTCGTTTGGACGTATTTATCTTCAACCCAATCTTCTCTGCTTCGCGTTTTAGTCTGGTGTACTGCTCTGCCACCGCCTCAAATGTTCTGCCGACAATATCCACGTCATAGGCAAAGCAGATAAATTGACCGGATCTGTTGAAAATCGTGCCTAGCATTTTAAACGCCGCTCGTCGCATAACCTTCAAGAGCAATGTTGAACAGGAGGCAAGAGAGACCATCATCTTGACGAAACCCCCTACGGGATTCGAATGAACCCGATAATCCACCCGATATCCTCACACAGCACTGTGTTCCATCCATCGTAGCCTTGATAAGTCGTATCAGCTTCCCCGGAAAGTTTTTCTCGTCCATGATCTTCCATATCTCATATCGGTTAATTGTATCATATGCGGCTTTAAAGTCGATGAATAGATGATGCGTTGGGACTCTATATTCACGGCACTTTTGGAGGATCTGTCGCAAAGTGAAGATTTGGTCCGTTGTAGACCGTTCTTCGATGAAGCCGGCCTGATAACTTCCCACAAATCTATTTGCTAGTGGCGACAGTCACTGGAAGATGATTTGGGATAATTCTTTATAGGCGGCATTAAGGACAGTGATCGCACGATAGTTTTCACAGTCCAGCTTGTCGCCTTTCTTATAGATTGGGCAGATAACCTCATCCTTTAAGTCCTCTGGTAGCATTTTGGTATCTTGAATCCTGACTATCAGCCGATGCAGGCAATTTGCCAACTTGTCCGGCCCATCTTGATAAGTTCTGCTCCGATTCCATCCCTTCCAACCGATTTGTTGTTCTTCAGCTGCTTGATGGCATCCTTAACTTCACCTACCGTCGGGGGTGGCACATCTCCGTCACTTACTGCATCGACTACGTCTCTTCCATCGCTGTCTTGGTCCTCTTGCTGTACTGCTTCCACCTTTCGGTCACCTCACGATCGTCCGTCAGGATTCTCCCATCTTTATCTGGACACATTTCGGCTCGCGGCACAAAGCCTTTGCGGGAGGCGTTGAGTTTCTGGTAGAACTGTCGCGTTCCATGTGAGCTGTGCAGCTGTTCTAGTTCCTCACACTCCTCCTCCTCCTGGCGGTGCTCCCGGAAGAGTTGGGTCAGCTGTCGCCGCTTCTGTCTGTATCGTTCCACACTATGACGGGTAGCTTGACGCAGCATAAGTGCCCGCGCTGCGTTCTTCTCATTCAACACCTGCTGACATTCCTCGTCGAACCACTCGTTCTGTCGGCTTCGTTACACATAACCTAAGACGTTCTCTGCTACGCTGCGTTGTACTATCATATTTAAAAAACATGTTTTGCGATTGAGCACAGCTCTAAATTCATCTGCTTGCCGTGAACACCGACTCAACGTCAGCATGTAGCGTACATTTTAAAGAAGTTCCGAAGTTGCTGAGTTTATTACTCGGAAAAAGTGTTCTATAAATAGGGCAGTTAAGTACTATTTTTGTGCTATTAAGTTTGCTATAAAACCTTCCAGTATCAAAACGAACAAAGGGTCCCAACTTTTTGCGTGTACAAAAATCTTGAGTTAATATTGCAAATACATAATGTACCGTTCTCAATCAAGTTTTTATTGTAAAGTGGCCTCTACGTATATACAATATTGTTGATGATCTTCAAATGTTAGTCACAACGTTTTGTAAGACTATTTTGGTCGATAATTGAATGTAAAATATCGAAAAATCTATCTTAAACACAAAACACAAGGACATCAGAGTCGTCAGTTTTTTTTATTAGGACATTCAATCCAACACTTCCGTTTCATTTTATTAAATTTTTGATTACAATTGTATACTATCTCTTTTTCTCTCACGGAAATATTACTCAATTTTCGTTAAAAATCGATCTACTCAATTTTAAGAGTAGATCCACTTTTTAAGAAAATTGAGTAATATTACCGTGAGAGAAAAAGTGATAGAATACAATTGTAATCAAAAATTGAGTATAATGAAACGGGAGTGAACGGCATCATTCTGTTTTTTTTTTTAATTCAAGAAACGTGAAAGTTTGTCAGACTTTGTGTCTTAGAAAGAAGTACTGTTTTTTTTTCACTTCCAATATAAGAAAATTTATGTAGTTGCTGGATATCACGAATAACATACAAAAATTGCAAAAATGTATAAATATAATTTTCTTTAACTTGAGAACAAAAAGTTGTAGTTACAATATTTGTATGAGTTAATTTGTTAAAAAAAAACGTATATTTTTGTTAGCGTTCCACTAAACACAGAACAATTTGATAAAGATACAAAAATAAATTAAAACTCAACGAACTTTTAAAAAAAGTTTGGAAAACCTATAGCTTTGAACAGCTTTAAGGGCCTAGCTTGACCTATCTTTAAAAAAAAATAACGAAATTCATTTGAGAAAATTAACATTTGTTTATGTAACACGAATTTAATTTATTTTTTTTCTTTCAGTATATATTTTCATAAAAGAACATTTAGCTTCCTATAATTTGTTGAACAATTTGATCCTATAAAACGCTACAAAGTTATGCCTCCTTGAAGAAAAAATGGTTCACCCTGGTGTAAAGTTAGTTAAATTTGACAAAATTGAACCAATTTACGTTGTAATGTACCCAAGGCAAACATAAAATAGTCACACGTTTGAAGCTTACTGTGCATAAAATTTTCACAAGAAAGCCGTAGACCCAATTCAAGGGATTTTTTCCTTGTTCTTAAATAAGGTCTATATCTACATTAAATCAGACACCTTCAAATCACTGTAGCTTTTGAAAGATTGCACGCAAGAGGAATTTCGCTTTCGTGGAAAATTTCGCTGAGGTACAGCAGGGAGGCTTTGATGAAAAAGACTGTGATTGGTGTTTGCATTCCATGTTCAGAGTTCAATAAGCTGGCGACAAACAAAAAGCACGTGCTCGAGTAGATTTTGTACGGACGTAAGGCAAATTCTGACTTGTCAATACACATAAAAAAAGCGTTCCCGAAAATGAAAACGGACCGTAATATAGTTCACGTTCTTAGGTTTTTTTCCCTGCAAACGTTTAGTTCATGATTTCGTGATTCAGTTCACTGTGAATTTTAGCTTGTTCTCAGATTCATAACTGCAGTTCACGAATCTGAGCACGGATTCTTTTTCCGTGTACGGAAACTTGCCATTGAATTGGGTTTAACTAAATCCACTATTAATGAAAGATTGCAAACAATTTCGTTGTTTACGTTGTTTACGAGGGGAAATTTTACACGCTTGTTAAAAATTTTGTTTTTGTGTTGTTTGTTTTTCTCTGTATGTTGAATATTCACTAAAGCCAATAACTGGCACACCTCGTTGACTAGTTAAGGGGCGATTAAGGGCAAACTGAAGATCGCAATTTTAAATTATAAAACTAGAACCATGTGATGCAAATCCAGAGCAAATACCGTACAACTTTACATGATATGTTAAACTTAAATTCAATTTTATCAGTTGCTGCGATTTATGCCAAATTGTCCTCATTGTTATTTGGTATTTTGTATTTTGTTAGAAACAAAATAACAATAAGATAGGTATAAACAACATAATGATAGGTAAACGTTTTGTATTTAGAAAATAGTATATATACGGCAGGTGACGAAGGTTTTCTTTAAGTCGAGTTATTGGTACGAGACACTGAAGAAGTCTGCACATTGTAGACGAAATACGCGTATCTGTCGAAGATAAGCAAAGGGAGTTGGAATTAAATGGAAGATACTAATTTTTCTTCTAATTTCTAGTTACAGGTATTCCACTAAACAGCTCAAACCCTCTAGGATTAAGAAAGTGTATGTATATTTATGTATATAGGGTAAGGGGATGTAATGTTAGCCTAGCTCCGTCATTCGGCCTATGTGCCAAATGTGTCATTAATTTAGCGATAATCAATAAAATCATGTTGCTATTAGGATGACTGATGTAATCCAAAGCAATTGAGACAATATTAATCAACATAAAGTTGTTCACTTCCGCGTCATTTTCGATTTGTTGAACTTTTGGGGCATCATGATTTCACTGGTTAAGCTGAACAGATGATCTACACGATCTTCAAGTGATCTAAATTTGACTTAATTGAATCGATAAAGCAAGTAATGCAGCCTGGATGTGCAGAAAATAGTTACACGTTACAAACTGACTGTTCACATAGGTAAAATAACAATGATTTTACAAGAAAATCGTAGACCCAATGTTGGGGACATATTTTTTTGGATGTTCCCAATTATGGCCTGTTGTATCAATAACGTAGTAAAAAGGTTGTTATTGGTAAAATTTCAATTGGAAATGCATGAATTTGCGGTTGTTTATATTCAAGTGGTTCATCTAAACACAAATCGAAGAGACAAAATCATTGTATAGTGAATTATAATGTTTTCATTATTGAATGGCTGATAAATCATATATGAACATCGCTTAAGTGTTTCGAGGCAGTTTTACTTTAGTTTGTTTTGTGAAATGTTGTATTAAGTAAATCGAGTACAGCTTACAATGCCTTAATTCATAAAATTAGGAAAAAAAAAAAACCGAACAAAGACTGCCTTTAGTAGTAAATCCATCGAATGGGACGAACTTGCATCCACAAATAGACCCAATTTGGTGCCTATAGACCGACATTAAATCCATATCCCTCGAATGTTTCTGACTTTATAAAAAGAGTTGTGTAACTTTTCGTGATACATACTACCAAATGTCTTATCAAACTTATCTTTGCAAGTGTATAACTAGTTGAATCTCGCTTACAGCTTAAAAACTATATGAGTTATAATAAAAAATGTGATCGATGGTTGCATAATAGGCTGAGTCAAGGGACACATACCCTACATAGGTCGTTGGGAGTGACGAAGCTAAGAAATTTGATGCACTCCATTGTTATCTGCTTTTCTGGGCTGGAACACAGGTGTTTCCTACTTGTATCCAGGCCCTTCCTGCGTGTGAGCTTGTCAGTCGGTTGGGACATGAGCACTAACTCTGTCTTAGCCATCTATGGCTTATGGTTATAGCGCCATTACTCGCTCTCTGAAAAGAGTAAAAGCACACACAAACGAGTGCGCGCTCGAATATACGTTTGCGGGCGTGCATGCCAGACGCTGCTTAGGTTGATGTTCTAGAGCGGAGGAAGTGGACCAAGGTTACATTTACAACAATGTTTTGTCATGTTCGTTTGGAGTAAATAAGGCCATCAGATCACCACAGTTATTTAAAATAGGTTGTACTTATCTGTAGAAAAGTCCTTTCTGTCCTTGTTTTCGTTACTGTTCTTGCCCTCCGGCAGGTTACATGAAAAGGTCCTACTCTTAGCCAGAAATTTCATCACCGGGCAAACCAGGCAACCAGGTGCACCGGTACCAACTCCCTTGCCTAGCTTCTCCTCCAGGGAACCTGGCGAATGCGACCGACGGGAAACTATTATGATTCGGACGGGACTTACCCTTTCCTTATTTTAAATGGCACCCCTCTTTCTTCTTAAAGCTTCACAACACAATCAAAAACTCACTTCTCACAGAAATTTTTAGTATTTGAAAATAAATTCGCGAAAAACAACGGAAAACAATTGACAGCTCCTTGAAAAGCCAACCGACCACGAGCAGAGCCTCCTAGATTTACCACATCGATTTAACATACATATTTATATTACATATATTTTTCATAGTTCGATAAAATACCACCATCAGTCACTTTCCAGTTGTACAAAATAAAGAACATACTACTACAACCACAACTGTGCATATTGGCGTACAGCGTTCGAATGCTTTCCTACCCTTCGAACCGCATAGAAACGTCAAAAAAAAAACTTGTTTGTTGTTAACGTATTATATCAAGTGCGTTTTAATCCAATAAGATGAAAAACAAATTCATTAAATATCCGCAAACTCATCGTTAAAAATGAACATATTCGTAAATGAACGTTATGAATATATTCAATCGAACTGTGCACATGATATAAGAACACCTTTGCCCAACGCCGACCTGTGATTCGCAAAATTAACAATTGTTTGTTTTGCTGTTAGCATTTATTTGAGACTAATTATGACTTCTGTAGTATCAAACGGCTTAACTTTGTTCAAAAGTACATCGAAAAGCCATTAGACTTGTGGAAACGGGTTTTCTGGAGTGATGAAAGCATGTTCGAGCTCTTTGGTCGTGAACAGAGGGCACGAGTCTGGACAAAACCTGGAGAGAAACTTGCAGATAAAAATGTTCAAGAAACTGTGCAGTACGGAAGTGGCCATATCATGCGTGGTCTGGGGTTGGAAATCTTGTCATAATCATTGAAATATTGATTGCCGACTGTTACACAGCATTCTACAAAGAAATCTGAAGGACCGCCCTCAAAACCAATGTCTGCAACCGTGCTTAACTTATCAAACTATTGGAATAGCCACCACAAAGCCTGGACATGAATCCTATTGAAAATTTGTGGTCTATTTTTGATGAAAACGTTGACAAACGAGTCGTGACCGACCGTCACAAATTATTCGAAGCTCTCGGGAGAAGACCTGGTTGAATTTAAATCCTCAACACGTCCTAAATCTCGTCGAAAGTATGCCACGACGTATAATTTTTTTTTAGTGCATACTTTATTTTGTCCATTAAATAAACGCACAACCTTTTTTTTCGTTGAAAATATCACTCTCAAAGTTCAAATCAGAGTTTTTTGGGGCCGGGGAAAGTTTTGATGATGGTTTGAGACCCTTCCTCCCACTGGAAAGGGGAGCTCCGATACAAACGAAACACAAATTTCTGCATAACTTGAGATCTAATCAAGCAAATGAAATCAAATTTGGCATGTGGAGGTTTTTGAAAGCAAAACAATATTTCTATAATGGTTTGAGGAGGGGCTCCGGGTTTTTAAAGGCAAAAATGTGTCTATGGTTATTCGGGACCCTTCCCGTTTCTGAAAGGAAGAGGGTGGCTCTCATGCAAATGAAACACAAATTTCTGCATAACTCGGGAACTAATTTAGCAAATGGAACCAAATTTAGCATATGGCGGGGTTTTTAAAGTAATGATTGTATCTTGGTTTGAGACCCTTTCCCCTCTGAATGAAACACAAATTTCAACCTGACATGAGAATTCTTCAGGTTTCTAAAACACAAAATGTGTAATTTTTTGTGTTCAATAAAATGAGAACTGGGAGACAAATAAAATTCAATTTCGTTCTTGTTTTTTAAGCACCACTTATGAGTTAATTCTGAAGTAAAAAGTTTACCAGAAATGTTCAGAACAGAAAACCATATCTCAATATATTGGGTTCGCATCCAGATATTTATGTAACAACGACTGTTTTTAGGACTGGAATAAAATACGTGATTGAATCAAGCTTGTGGTTTTTGAAAACTTGTTCGCTCGCATGCTCCAAGCATTTTCGCAAACACTGCCGCTATCAAGTTTCCGTCTCTGAATCCCACCTAAATTAAAAAAAAAATATGTTCAATGATGCTTTCTCAACTTTTTCCACTTTCAGTTTTCGAATTGATTGTCGACGAGCTTTTGTGAACATTTGGAACTATATTTACCTCCTACGAATTCCAGCTATACACTCTTAAATATAATGAAAATTACATGAGCTGAAATCGATAGAAGATTAAATTGTTTGACCGAAAGAAACGACTGGATTTTGTGTGTTATGCAACTCCAAAACTAATCATCTATTAATGTATATAAAAATGAATTTCTGCCTGTCTATCTGTCTGCCTGTTTGTCTGGCTCTTATATACTCGTAAACTACTCAACCGGTCGGCGTGAAAATTTGTATGCAGGAGTTTTTGAGGCCAAAAGGTTCTTATGATAGTTTGAGACCCCTACCCCTCTCAGAAGGGGGTGGGCTCCCATACAAATGAAACACAAATTTCTGCATAACTCGAGAACTAATCAAGCAAATGGAACCAAATTTGGTATGTGGGGGTTTTCGAAGGCAAAATTTTCTATGGTGATTCGTGACCCCCCACCCCCTCCTCTATAAAGGAAACGTGAGGTTAGATACATTCATGTAACGCAGCTCGTTAACATAAAACGCTGCACAGAAAAAAATAATTAATTTTAACAAGCGCCTAAAATTTCCCTTCGTGTTATTCCAAGCCAAGGGAGTCGTAAACAACGCAATTGGTTGCAATCTTTCATGCGCCATACAACAATGTGTGCAATTTTCCATACAACCGGCTAGATTCAGACGTTATCTGGCTTAAATTTACATGAAATATCCGATTATTTTCTGAAAAATTTAGCATTCCCTTTATGTGCATAATGTGCATGTGAACGCAGAAAATGAAATGTTTCTTTCTATCTATGTATGATGTACACAGTTTGAAAGAAACATTCAATTTTCCGCATAATCTAATGCAAATAAAAGGAATGTTTGATTTGGCATAAATAAATGGGATCTTTCATTTAAATTTGAGCAAGATATCACGCATATATTGCGCATATTGCAAACAATGTTCTTAACTGTATAAAAGATTGCAAATTATTACGTTGTTTACGCTTGCTTTAGCTTGCAACTAAACGAAGGTAAATGTCCGTTAATAATCATTATTTTGTGTGTGTTATGTCTTATCATTAGCGAGAAAATATGTCTTGTCATGTAAATGTTTGTGCCTTAAAACTTACAATTACACGATCGCAAACTGAAGAGCAAACTAGCGACGCATTTTTAAATTCTTTAACTTTAATTCTTTAATTTTAATTTACTTTAACTTTAACTTAACTTTTAACTTTTACTTTAACAGGCATTGACTGCACAGGTCATATTGATCGCTCTTTTAATTTTCGATACAGACCGTAAATACTGGTTTATTTTTATTTACGATCATTTGTGTGCCTTTGCTGTTCTATCTTTTTAGCATATAGAAGATGCAAAAATGATGATGATTTTTGAGTTGGCAATAGGAGAAAAGTACTCCGGATATGATTCATTTTCTAAAACAAGTTCATGAACTTTGAACCTTTACACACAATTCACAATTATCCAATATTTTGTGATATTTGGTTTTGATTGGAAACCAATTATTAATAATACACTGCAACATTACTTGCTCTGGCTATGTATTTTCATGAAACTTGGATTTTTCCTTCAACTAATCGGAATCTATAAAACTATGGGTGTGACTCAAATTTACGTCACGTGATTTAAAAAACTCAGTTTTCTCAGTTTAAGGTTCATGTAAATTTGTGGAAAGACGTAACCTTAGGTCTTTATAGCCGATTCGTTTAAGTGCATCTAAAAAGAGCTATATTTTCATGAAATTTTGTGTAGGTAATACGTACAAGTATTATTAAGTCAGCCGTCCGCTATGCAAAAGAAGTCGTGCAAGTTTCCTCTATGAAAAATTCGTAGACCAAAAAGGTAACTGAACCCAACCGCCTCCATCAGGCAGCTATAACCTTTACTAACTGCACCAAAAAAGGATCTTCATAATCACATATTAACGAGCCCACGATTCTGTTGAAATAACGAAATATTAAAGTTCCACCCCGCCTTCACCATCAGCTTTAACAGCTGCCCCATTGTCTAAAATACAAACTAATAAAGAAGAAAACTATGTCGCACTTGGAAACACCGTCTCGGTTTCTGTCATCACGTTATTTTAAGGCGAAATTACAGTTCGCCTTCCTCTGGGTCACAAGATGCTGTTTCATGCTGTGGCAAAGCTCCGTGTGCCGAAAAAAAACGCGACCGGTATTATATAGTTGATCCACTTTAATTACAGTCGGCTAATGCGGCCGGCGGTTGACTTTAGGAACGCGATGATACACGATTTCGCCAGCTTTGCAAGTGTGGTCTCGCATTTTTGTTTAATTGCTCCCCCACCGTGACCTACCCTTCTGAATGTGGGGCTTCACATTATACGCCATTACTTTACACAGGAGCGTCGTTAATATGAGGAGCCATTGCTACCTCTTCGCCTCGGTATTTTTCTAACAATGTTATGTTGTCAAAGTTCGCAGTGGAGTGGTGCCCTGAGACGATCCCTGTCAGCTTGGTCCTCCAGTCTCAAACTACTGGCTAACTACGACGGTTAATTATGTAAATGACCGGTCTGTGAGTTAGTTGCTGAAATGTAGGATGTTGGATAAACGGTGCTACAAGTGCTCTGACGAACAGAACTGTGTATTTGTCGAGGATAAGTGGAACTGATGTGGTAATGATAAGTTTGTTTCTGCGAATCTTCAAATGTTAGCGTTGAAAAATGTTTGAAAAGCTTATGAAACTGAACGACAGACGCTGTAGTTGAGTTCGGAGAATTTGAGAACTTTGCGATGGTGAATGACGTCGCAGTCGTGCCCATCAGACGGTGACCCCTCTGGGTACGGCAGTTTACATTTTCCTCGAATGCATAAATCAACCTTTTCCCATTAGCTTTTCATCCCGGTGCGGTGCGATGACGTGCGCTTGTATGTGTGTGTGTGTGTGTGAGTGTGTAGATGGATGTCACCGAATTAGTTTTTTAGTTGCCCTGTCGTTGGTTATTATAGCTCGTCTTGTTTGTTGTTTTCCCCGGTGATTTTCAGATACCTTCCCGGATAGGTTCGTGCAGTGTACACAATAATAATTGCCGAGGCGCCTGTCGACACCCTGATGACGGCAAATGACGTGACAGGCGTGGACGTCATTTTTGGTGGATGTGCGGAGCTCCATCATCATCATCATTAGTGGTGGCCGAGCAAGTTGCAGTAGAAGTGTGATGGTAGCGATAGCAGTGGTACATAGCTATATCAACAATAGACATGAGTCCTCATGAGTATCAAGCAAACTTCGTAAGTTCCGGGTTGCAGTTCCTGTATGTTTCGTGTAGTTAATTAGTTCCATCAAATTCCGGAAAGGTAGCGATTTTATAAATATTTTTGAATTTTTAATAGAGCACGAAGTAGAGAGTTGACTATGCTTTTATAGGGTTAATTGCTGTACTGATGCTTTTGGTTTATATGACTGTGATACTGAAAGTGATATCAACATTGTTGTTGATGCGACCATGTACTGGGAAAATAAAAGTGTGCTTCAAAATTCATTCGCAGGAAATTAGTAGCAATTCAGGATTCCTTTAACGCAGACAAATTTTAAGCATTTTATTCCCAGTATTTTTATTCCAAAATGCCGCACACTCAAGACTATTCGAACGAGGTTTTTGTTACGAAAAATTCAATTTACATAACTTTTTTAACGAACTAAATTAAATAAAATTTTCCAACTTCCCCCTTAATGTATTATAATCTTTTATCTTTCATTCATTCTAATATTCTAACTTCCATTCATTACAGGGTGGCAATGATTGTTTGTCAGTGAAATAAATGTCCATGAACACACGACGAATGGTTTAAAATTAAAATACTCCTAGATGCTTTTTCAACAGCTATTTGATCTGATTTTGTAAACAAGAGGAAGTAAGATTCAAAAGTTAAATTCTTGAAACCCTTTACACTTTCATGTATACTAGGGCCATCAACACAAGGAGTAACATTTTCCGAACATGATGGTGATGCTACTTTCCGGTGCTGAAAGTTTTGAAAAAATTTATTGAACGTTTGAATCTTACTTCTCCCTCTTTGTTTATAAAATCAGATACGTCTGTTTGAAAAGTACGATAACTTTCTGTAGACTTGCACTGTACTGAAAATTACATTTGAGCTTGAACCCTTATCTTTTACTTTTATGACCAGTGTAGACGTTTGTCAAACGATTGTCATTTGTCATGCACCAAATATTGATCAAGACTTTCTTGAACAATTTAAGAGTGCAACCTTTTGTGCTTCCAATGTTACTGAGTATGAAAAAAATCCAAAGGATTCAGATCTGGCGATGAGGCTGGCCATTCTTGTGATGATATGAAATGGGGAAAATTTTGGCGACACCAGTCATTTGTTGCTTACGATTGATGAGAATAGGCTAAATCCTGTTGATAACAGTAATTTCCGTCTTGAATCAGTTTTGAGGCATGAAGTAATAAGTGATTCTTACAAAACATGTTACGATGTAGTTATTAGTGTTGAATTTTACTTCTCCCGAGCAAAGCTCTTTACCAATGTTATAAAACATTTTTTATATCTGATTATCACTGTTTGATCACTAAATATATTATAATTCAGGTTGAATAAACTGCCTTAATATCAAAATAGATAACAAATAAATATTCGTTGAATATCACAATTCGTTTTATTATCATTGAGTTCATTTTGATAAAAAAATTGTGATGTAGACAAATTCGCAACAAATTACGTTTATATAAATGATATCATTTTTTACGAACATTTCATTTTGTGATATAAATAATGATATATCATACTGTATCAATATATTGATATGATAGGCTGATGTAAGGCATGGTGAAAAGCTCAATTTCATAGCCATGACATGCTGGTCATATTCAGCATTCGTCAGCATGCTGGTAATATTCAGTAACGTTTTTCAAAAATCGTCTTTTTTTAAAATAGATAACAGATGATAACAAAATTAGTACATGATTGGTTCAAAATGATAACTAAATTAGTTATCCAATAACAGGTGAGTTCTAAATGTTATCTGAGATAGCAAAACTTGTTACTTATTTGATATCAGTTTGTTATTTTAATTAGCTTGGGCTGACTCTAGGAAAAATAGTGGAAACTTGATGTTTTTCTAAAATTCCATGCAACAAAATCATATTTTCACAGGAAAAGGGAATATGACAATTAGCGTGCCGCTATAGCAACTGATTATTTCAAACCACTCGAGCCTTCTTTTGGTAATCTGTTAATCCGCGAACTCGCTGTTTTTCTACGCTTTGAGTTTCAAATCATGGGTCATGGTATTTTGAATCGACATATGAGAAATATTCAGAACCCTTAGCATCGCTCGCCCTGATTGTGTCGCATTCTGGCGAATTCGCTTCCTCACGCGTTCCACCATAATTTTGTTCTTAATCGTTGGATGAGGTCTATGTCTATGTTTGATTTTGTAAGTATCTGTCTCATTGTATATTTTATGGTGCTGAAGATTAAATCCTCGTTCACACCGATATGTGCAGCCGTCTCAATATCTCACATGGTCTAACTTTCATAAAATATAAATCTAGTACAGACTCTTGTTTAACGTCGATTTTTATAGCGCAACCCAAACAAACAACCTTCGAAAACAAATCACATTTCTCAAATGCCACGTGACTACACGTACATTGAAAAATATACACATATCAAAACTGTAGACAAAACTGTGCATGCATACACCGCGACAAAACACACTGACAGGCAACACCCTGTACAATCTTTGAAATTTTTTATCTATAGTCTAAAATAATGAAAAGTTCACAAGTCGTATATAATTCCTCAATAGAACACTTTTGATTTTATGCACAGTTTGAAAGCAACATTGAATTTTCTGCGTTATCTAATGCACATAAAGGGAATGCTAGATTTGGATGAAATTAATGGGACATTTCATGTAAATTTAATTCAGATAACGCTTGAATCCAGTCAGTAGTAGCAATGATTGCAGATATTGTTGTCTGGTGCACGAAAGATTGCAAACAATTTGGTTGTTTACGCTTCGTTTGGCATGAAATCAAACGCGGGGAAATTTTACGCGCCTGTTAAAATTCATTATTTGTTTTTCTGTGTATTCCATGTTTCGCCTGAAGCTGCCTAGATGGCTGATTAACAAGTTCAGTAAACAGCTCAAACCCTCTAGGATTCATGTTCAGCAAGTTCATTGAAAATTTCTTTCGAAGCTGTTTAGCATTTTATTAAAACTTTCAAATTCTTTTAACGACTTACAAATAAAGCTGCATTGAACGCTACATACTCTCTTCAAATGAGCTCCTCAATCACTAGCCTTGGATATGGGCTTCTGGTTACTTGGGAAATAAATATCCTCTGAACTTCGTCGGTATCCCGCTATCCAAGTTTCACGTCTTTCAACTATAAAGTTTGCTTAAGCATCCGGTTCACTTGTTTACTAACATGAAAAGAACGAAATCTGAGCAACCCGAATTTTAATAGAAGTGGTTATTAGATAGAGAATCATAAAAAAAAAAAAAACATAACAAAATATCGTGATGAATACATTTTGAGGTAGAGGAAAAAAAAAGAGTTTTAACGGGCACGTAAAATTTCCCCTCGCATAATTCCAAGCCTAAGGAGGCGTTAACAACGAAATTGTGTTCAATCTTTTATGCGCCATACAACAATGCACTGTTTGCCATTTTTAATACGACAGACTAGATTCAGGCGTTATCTTTCTTAAATTTACATTATTATTTTCTGCCAAATCTAGCATCAAAATTTAATGTTTCTTTTATCTGTGTAGGAGATAGCTAATTATAATAATATAATATGATGTTTCAAATAATTGCTTATTAAAATTTTCTCGGTGAGCAACTTTCTTAATGTAGCCGTTTTCAAGGTAATTTGGTCTTCAGCCTTATATTATAATAATATAATATGACATTCAGGCGTTATCTTTCTTAAATAAATCAATCAATCAAATGTTTATTTTTCATGAACATTTCTATACAATAAATTTCTTATTCTATAAACAATAAGCTCGGCTAACATCATAAACATTGGAATGGTTTTCAAATATTCTTACATAATTTGGATCGTCTACATCATTCATTATTTGCATAGAGAGGAAAAAAAGCTTAAAAAACCTCCGGTTAGGGAAGAACTTAAAAACTAAGACCTTAACACTAAATACACAAAATACGCAACATATCGAAAGAACAACTTGCACATTTTTGATTAAATGTTGTTTTAGTTCTATTACAATATTGATCTAGTGTTTCTATATTACATATTTCATGTAAAAGCTCAGTCAAAACCACGGGGGCAAGTTATAAATGATCTTTAAACATTTGTTCTGAAACATTTGTAGTCTTTTCCTGTGAGTTAGGGCAGACTCTGACCATTCTGACAAAGCATACGTTAATTTCGATCGAAATATAGTTTTATATAGTATAATTTTATTTTGAATATTCCGCCTTGATTTTCGAATAATAAATGGATACATAATTCTAACCAGTTTTTCAAATTTTTCAAGGATTTATAGAGAGTGTTTCTGGAAATTTAGTTCCTTATCCAAAACTAAGCCTAAATATTTGACTTCATCCTTCCAAGGCACTTCAAAACCGTTGAAATTAAGAATCTGACTTGAAAGTTTTCTCGGATTTCTGAACCTCGTAAAAAAAAAGTTGCTATGGCTTTGTTTTCGTTAACTTTGATTTTCCATTTCTTGCAATAACTAGAGTACTGAGTCAGGCTGGCATTGAGATTTATAGTCTCTTCGACAGGAACATTGGATGACGAGGCTATGGCTGTATCATCTTCAAATTGATGTCGTTCACATCCACCTAAATCTGGTATATCGTATGTGTATACATTATACAATACGGGAGATAAAACGCTACCCTGTGGTACATCAGCAGAAATAGTGTGTATCTGAGAGGATTCAAATCCTATTGATACTTGAAAATCTTATATTATCTCACACTGCCAAAAATTAAACTTAATTTGAGAGGCCACTGAGTAACATGGAAACTGCAACTCAGTTTCGTAAAAATGGAGTCACACTCCAAAAAATGGAGTAGACTGAGTAACTCCACTTTTTACGAAGCTGAGTCGTAGTGTCCATCTGACTGAGTAATGTGAACACTAACTTTAAAAAAAAAACGATACCGATCCGTACCCAAAACTAGAAGCGCGGCCGCCAGTGTGATGGCTTTTGACAGCAACCATTTAGCCACTTTAAGAAGTTAAAATGGATGGAATAAAAGCCCTACAGACTGGCATAGTTTCGTTTATCACATAATACGCGTGGTGATCAAGAAGAGCACGTTTGATTAGAGTTTCTATTGATTTCCAAGCATCGGTATTGCACTACCAGGGGGAGATTTGGTTCTATACCCAATGATCGCATTATAGTGGGCGGAATAAAGGGTGTTTCGATTAAAATTTGGTCAACTAAAACTTGACGCATTTCCTTGCACCGTGCATTTTGCACACTCTTCATTTTGAAGATGTGTGCGTGTAGCATCATGCCTCTAGTTCGATTTTGAGATTAGCACTTCACTTATCAAAATGTCGTCAAAGGAAGAGAAGAAATGCAGCAAAATTTTGCACTTACTTGGCGAAGGTCCAAACTACTCTCACGCCAAGTTGACGAAATTGTTGAATGTGGCTAAATCAACTGTTATCAACGTATTAAAAGTGTTTGGTGAACGTTTGTTGAAAGCCAGGCAAGCTGGATCGGGGGAAAATCGTAAGCCGGAGGCCACAGCAACGACAAAAAGAGTTGCCGCTGTTTCGAGCGGAACACTAACCTCTCCGTCCGAGAAGTCGCAAAGAAGCTGGGAAGTGGCGCCTTCAACCATGGATAGAGCTAAAAACGAGCTGGACTGTCGACTTGGAAGAAAGTGGTGACTCCAAATCGCGACGATAAACAAAACACGTCTTGAAGAGCAACTTTTACATTGCAACCGGAACCGTCAATCTGGAAATTTATCTGAACGAGTGTCTACAAAAACGTCTACTGCTTTTCTTGAAGCGACACAATTGTTCCGTTCTATTTTGGCTGGATTTGGCATCATGCCATTACGGAAAAAAGGCTATGGAGTGGTATGTTGCCAACAACATTCAAGTGGTGCCGAAGGACAAGAACCCTCCCAACACGTCAGAGCTCCACCCAATCGAACAATATTGGGCCATCGTCAATCGAAACCTTAAGAAGACTCAAAAAGCTGTTGACAACGACAAACAGTTCAAGGAAAACTGGCGTTCTGAAGCGAATAAAGTGGACAAGGAGACTGTACACAATTTTATGGCAGGTGCTCCCGACAATTCGCATTCTGTAAAAAGGAAGCGTAGCTGAATATTTCTCCTGTACTCTGTATTACTGAATTTGAAAAAGAAAACTAATTTGACTTATTTATAAATACTTTGATCGACTCACCCACATTACTGGTGGATCAAATTTTGGACACCCTTTATTATAACTTCAGATAACTCAATGCAGACGTCTTTCAAATTTGGCAGATCAAGAAGCAATCGGTGGACCACCGATTCAGGTTGCAAGATGCTTAGAGGTTGACCAGAATAATTGATAAGTTACCTCTCCCTGTACGCATCTTCTAGAGATAGAGTGAAACGCCATTTGATTACGGAGCGGGTAAAAGAACTACAAGTGACTCGTTAAAAGCGGTTGCTTTCTTTGTTGAAGATGGAAACAATGATCATCCTGTTCTCCGACGAAAAGCTGTTCAGCATCGATGCTGTGTCAGCTGCACAGAGCGGTTCATTTCACCGAAGAAACTTGAGGATGTTCAGGAGTGAGTGAAGTTTAATTTCCACACCAATCATCTGGCTGGTGTTGTGATGTTTGGCTTGGTGGCTTCAAACCGTTTCAAAATATAAAAGTGTATATCGATATTTTGAAGGACCAAGTGCTTTCTTGAATAAAGGCCGTATTCGAAAGGCCGTTGAAGCACATGCCTGCAAAAGGTTATCCCTAGTGTGAAGACCACGAACTCTGTCATAATACGCACATCCCAAGCAACGTAAAACTGTTGTCATTGGTTGCAGCAACTTGATTGTGACTTATTTGAGTCACACTGAAATTACTTTGACTAATTTGCTACAAGTATGCTATTAGGGATAACTGTCGATGTTGGAGGACTACGTCCGAAAGGCGGGTTCTAGCTTCCGGCGTCCGAGTAAATTTGTTTGAAAGGACCTAATAAAGAGGGGAGATGAGTCGAATATTGATATCAATACACACATAATAGCCTACGGATGGATGTGGATTAGATCGTGACGCACTGTTCAGAGTGATTATGGGTAAACGGTGATGACATCCCTGAGGTTAGCGTGGATCGGAATGGAAGGAAAGTAGGTGTACCTACCATCGTACATGTTCATCTCTAGCCGAGCTAGGAATTACCTAGCCAAAATCATACACCTACTCTTTCTTATCGGAAGCCAATAACGACATAGGCTTTAGCATATTTCCACGGAGGCCACATATAAAACATCGATCAGCTGATCAGTTGAAGGAAATTGCTTCTGCGTTGTCGACCCAATGTAGCGGTATGATAATGAGCCTTTAATAACAACTAAACATTGGAGTAAACAAAGCAAGCATTCGAAATAATACGCAGTGTTGAATTCATTGGTGAACTCACGGTCAGAGAAATTTTACTCATGTGCTTCACTAATTACACTCACTAGGCGCGCATGTTTATCAGTTGGAGCTTTGAAATTAAATCCGTTTGATTGAGTGTTATCTCTCAGTAGTATTATTTGTCGTCGGAAATTTAATAATAAGAAAAAAAACATTAACTTAGAAATTGAAATGGGGTAACTAGATAGGAAATGCTTGGAAGGAAAACAGATAGCATCTTCTATCAACTTGGAAGGTAAACGGAGATTGCCTTTTTATAACGACGTTTTTTTTTTCGATACCCGGAACGAAGGTCAAGAATCTTTTCAGTGGCCAATCTGAGGAAATAGAAATTCTGTCTCGTCCACTTCAATCTGACCCGTGAAAGAGGCATGCCTGTGAAATGTTGCGGTTTTTTGTAAACTGGTAGCTAGAACGTGAAATGTGTTTGAAAATCAGTTCAATTAATTGTACGTTTAATTTCTAGTAGGTGTAGTGTCAGTCAAATTGCGAGGCTAGATAAGTGCGATATAAACTTTGTGTTTGCAAAGTTCAGGTATGTTTCTGAATACGATAGTATCCCAAACAATATGCTTATAAAATCTAATAGCCGTTCAACGCCCTTTCTCCAACTGGCTAAGCCGCCATCGGCTCGGCACACCGCGCATTTTCCTATTGAAATACCACTATTCGACCCCATGAGTCTGTTTGAAGGTTTGGTCGTGCCGCTAATATTGCGCTCCAGCAGAGCAGTTTTCCCACTCAACGGAAAACCACCACAGCATTGTTGAAATTTCCATTGTATTCGTGAAGCCAATGGCGACGTGACAATAGTGAGGAGCAGTCGATAAAACAGAAACCAAACCGAAAACATTATAAAGCGTCATTTTAAAAATAGTTCCAATCTTCTGAGTTAGACGGAACTCGCACTGGGGCTTGAATTTGCCGGGCATCCCAAAACTACAAGTGTTTCCTGGTGAGATGGCGGAGAAGCCATTTATTTAATAAATCGAATTTACAAAATGTCCTAGTAGACCACTTTTATTTGCCGACTTGTGCTGGTTTCACAATTTTGGAACTTTTGTTTATTGAGACTACCTAGCACAAGCCTATACCACTTACAAAGGAGAGCTGTCCGTATGGGTTCCTTGGTTTGTGCACAAAGGATTGCGCAAATCCATGCAAGAACTAGACAGAAGGGTTTGTGTACAAAGGAGATACAGTAGACACATTAGGCAGGGCAAGGGTATACAGAATCAAGTGTAAACACTCCAAACTCGCCGGAACTGCGCCCAGTTGAAAAATATTGGACAATCGTAAAAGGAAATCTCAAGAAAAAAAAAGAAAAAAAAAGGGTGGAAGTGAAAAACAGTTCGTGGCAAATTGGCGTTCAGCATCAAATAAGGTGGTTAAAACAGCGGTACAAAACTTGATGGATGGTGTGAAATGTATAGCCCGACAGTTCGCATTTGTAAAACCGGAAGCCTAATCAAAAAAATCTGTGTTTCGGAGATGCTGACTTCAAAAAGAAATAAAGATTTATAAAATAAACTAATCAATGTGCACACATTTTTTGACCGTTCCACCCTTTATCCTCTCACAATAGGTACACAGCTAGAAATCTGCAGCATCTGAATGGCAAACAAAAATCCGCAACAAACATCGCGTACCAACACCAACGATTCTATATTGAAATTAAAATTGATTGCACCAACCAAGAATCGCCAAATCTATGAGTCAAAATTTTATCGGAAACTAAATTCTATTGCATCATTATCGAATTACAACCACCGGTGAATTATCATTAGCCACTTTAAAAATTTACTAACAGACACGTTTTCTTTATCGGTGAGATTAACACGGCAATCGCCTATCAATAATAGACCCATGTACTTGAGCAGTGGTCGAATCCAATGACTGAAACCCAGTTTTCTACACCGCTCAGCAGCTTTCGCAGGCTAGCCCAATAAATTACGAATGAAGTCATAAGTCCGATCACGGCATAACCACTCGCGGCGGTGGGAAACAGTCTACCCTCTTATCGATTATTATTGCCAATTCAATCAATGGATGTCCCTATCCATCATTGGCGCCCGGTAAAGCCACGGTCTCCGAAGCTGCTACAATAGGGAACAGGAAAAAAAACATGCACTGCGTATGCATGGGAATTGCACCGTCCTATATATTGTCATAGTCTTCTCGACCACTGTAGCAGTGGGACGGCGATAGCTTCCTACTCTTAGCGAGTGATTGGTAACGACGGGCAGCAGCCAGGAAGACATGCCGACGCCGAACGCCGGGAAAAGTCATTGCCAGTAATTGGAGTTGTGTATTATTGCATTTGTTTGTTTTGTATTGCAGAATTGATCGACTGAACCATGGCTCAAGTGGACGATACAAGGAAGTACAATAACGAAACACCGTATTGAATATCCCATGTATGAACTGTTGACTGAGACTGAAGCTACAATATGCAGGTTTTGTAATGAATGTAGAAAATTGCACAATTTCTTGGCTCGCACCCAGAGGATGGATCTCACTGCGGTAGAATTATTCAACTCTATCGTATTTAAAGCAAACAAAGCGCGCTCATCCATGCAGCCACCCATTCATCCATGGTTCTGCGGCCACCCGCCCGTTCGATTCCAGATAAGATAAATCCACTTCCACGAGTTACATTGCTTTTGCACACAAACAATCGACGAGTGTAGAAGAACGCGTGGGCTTCCGAAAGCATGTATGGAATTCGTTATCAAGATTATCTCTACTGCCCAGCATTCCGCGCTGACCACTGACGTGAAGTGTTTCTTGTTCGACCGAAATTGAAATAAACTTTAACCCGGCACACTTCGATCGATTCAGTCGTTAAGATGATCATGCTTGAGCGTGGGCGCAATTACGATTACTAATCTTCAAACCCGTCTATCCGCGTTCTCCCGCCGTATAGATATAGATGAGGATCTGCCAATTACTACTGCATCACCCACCGATCGTTGTTAGCATCGCAATCCGGCTTGCTTCCGATTGCCGAGCGATTAGCCGACGTCGGACGTCGCGTGTTAAGGTTATTCAATCGAAACGCCCTGTGCATGGGAAACCCCCCATCTGACGGTGAACGGTTTTGGGGGAAGAAAAACGCAACAGCACACAACAGCAAAAGCTTCACGGTTCAATAGAACTAAACGTTTATCCTACTTAGCGATTGATATCGCACTTCCGCTAGTAATTGCTCGGTATAATTAGATAATTACAAACGGAATTGCGTAAAAGATGGGTGCGTAGTGTAGAACGGGAAGGTCGACACAACTTTCGCAGCTCTCGAACGGCTTGTAGTCTCATTATTTTTGCTCGTGACGGTAGATCAATTATTCAAAACCACAATTGATAGTCGTGGCACTACCACTTCTATGGAACCACAACAATGAATTGGATTTGATAGGTGGTTAGAGATAAATTTCTGAGAGCGCCACTTTGGTTTTAAAATGTGAATTGAATTTAAATTGATTGCAGGTTATTTAAAATCTTTAAATTAATCATGGAAAGCTAGAACGTAGCATGCAAATACAGTTTATTGATTCTATTCTATGGAACTTTGATATTACTAATGCTGTTTTGATCATTTTTGTTGTTAAAATATGTTACAAAGCTAGAGAATTATAATAAAGCATAATTTATCAACAAGTAAAGGTGGGACGGTCAAAACTTGGTCGACTTAAATATGACGTAGTTTTTGTTAATTGTGTTTTTAAAAAACTTGAATACCCCTAATTTTGTAGGTTTATGCGTTAGAAATGTAGACTATATTTTGTTCTTACCATTTTCTATTCAGTTGTCAAAATGGCGTCGAAGCAAGAAGAGCAGCATCCAATTTATTCCCACGCCGACTTGGCAAAGTCACTTAATATTGCCAAATCAACCGTGGCGAATGTTATAAAATTGTTCGGAGAACGTCTGACGACTGGAAGCCGGTATCAGGAGGAAACCGAAACCAGGAAGCCGCAGCGACTGGCTTGAAGCATATATCAATACTGATTTCAAGCAGCTCCCAGGTCAAGAGTTTTATACGGTTACCGGAAAAGGAAAGGTTGAAGACAAGAAAAAATCCTCGGTTTGTCAGGCGATTTGCACCTGTGGGCTACGAAGCGAAAGTTTCGTCACAACTGGAACTGTCTACCATGATATTTCTGTAAATAAGTGCTAGCAAAAACGCTTATTGCCTTTCTTGAAGAAACATAGTTGTTCTGTGCTGTTTTGGCCAGACCTCGCTTTTTGCCACTATGGAAAAATGGCCCAGGAACCCAAGTAACAACAAAAACATCTGTTTGGTCGGTTATCTTGAAATTATGTTGTACAGAAGTATTAAGAATGAAATGAAAAAAAAAAACATCTTTTGTCATATACACGCTGAGAGGATGTTATCGCAAAACATTTGCCTATAATAAGTCACTCATGTGTTTTTCTAGAACTCTAGACTCAGATATGACCAAAACAGCGCCATTAACCGATCTTTTTATAACATCTTTTAGGTCACGTAAAAAGTTTTAAAGATGCACTGCCTAACATGCTTTTGATAAGACGATGTCTTATCTAGGTAGTTTATAGCATCACAAAAACGAATAGGTTATAATCAAGTTATTAAAAAGTAAAAAACTAAATGCAGAAATGAACACAACAATTCAATCTAACAAGTGTCATACTATCACATGTTAACACAGATCGAATTTGACAGTATTGTTTGTTATGAATATGATGAATATGTTAATGAACTCCCATTACATTTTATAAATTTTTCATATCGATTTAAAAGCAGATCTTGTCCATTTGCAAGATATCTTCTAAAGAAGCGGTTTCACAATTGGTCTAACTACAAGAAAAAAAACAAACATATTTTTCGGAACTATAGCATGCAATAAGAATCCCCATCAGCAGTTGATGCATTGTGACGGATCACAAGAAACGTCATTTTCTCTAAAATTTCTGGAACCAAATAATCTTTCACTGAGAAGATGCTCTAATATGGTTATTATGATGTTATATTAACTTATTCAAATAATTTGCGATAGACCATCATGATGTTATTAGACTGCTTTTAAGATGTATTTTGGACTCAATGTCAACTTCACGCCAAAGCTATGGACAAAACTACAGTGCCGGATGAAACTTTGATTACAATTGTCACTAAAACTTTCGAACGCTGCGTTTCTTTTTGTCAATGATTGAGATGATACATTTTAAGATAGAAAGAAAATTTCTCGACAATCTAGACATATTTTTATGTTAAAAAATATTTTTTACGGTGTACACCATGTGTCTAATCCACCATGAAGATTTTTTATGATTCCAACAGAGATGCTGCATACTTGCTAAATAGAAGAGAATTTGCTATTGTTTTTTTTTTAATTTATAGAACGGCGCTTAAATTATGCAAGAGTAAAACCTAAAGTTGCACCATAAGAGCTGGCTTGCATTTGATATTTTGTTAAGCGTTGTGAGTATTGAACAATCTTTAAATTTTTGATATTTATTAAATAATTGATTTAGCCAAAAACGATTGTCATTTTTTTACTATGAGTTGTGCATATTCTCCTCATAAACAAACATAATTTTCTCAATCATAACAATCTTAACAATCTTTGTTAACTTCTGTTCGTTTGACATTTCTCAAAATAGCATGTCATATTCATGTATTTCTGCAGTTGTTTTTACTTTAAAATAACTCGATTATAACCTATTTTTTATTATGGTGCTAGAAACTACCAAGATAAGACACCATCATGTTGAAAGCATGTTATTCAAATCATCTTGAAAACGTAATATTAGTTCAAATCTGTATCTATAAACTTCTTGTGTGGCCTTAAAGATGTTTCAAATAGATCTATTTATTGCGCTGTTTTAGTCAAATAAGATACCAAAAATGAGTTTTGTGTACTTAGAAACATACATGAAATCATGTCTTAGAGATGAATTTTTGATCGTTACATAACAAGTTTTGTTACTTGGGAATAGTATACCGCCAATAGTATGCAGATCGTACCTCGTGGACAAAAAATATTGGGCAATCGTAGAGAGAAACTTCTAGAGAATTCATAATAACAGTTCAAGGCAAATTGCCGTTCAGCATCAAATAAGGTGGATATAACAGCGGTACATAACTTAATCGGCAGGTGTGAAACGTAAAGTCCAACAGTTCGCATTTGGAAAATCGGTGGCTTAATTAAATAATTTTCTTGTTTTTTTGTAGACGATGAACTTTAAAAAGAAATAAAGATTGATCATTTGTATAATAAACTAATCAGTGTGCACTTAATCCACCCTTCCATCCTTTAAAATGTCATCATGATAGTCTGTAATGAAAAATTAGAGGTGCAATGTTTAAACATACTTTAATTATAGAGGTTTGGATAGAACAGTACTCAAGTAACATTTCAAAAACCATCCAGCTTTATTAAGTTTTATTAAAGTTTTATGAAAGCCACTAGAAATCAATTTGGTTTTATTATGGCAGTAAGAGGAGGTATCAAGTTTTAGTCAGGTTTATGAGAACCTCACAGCTTTTTCACAACGGTCTTGACTTCTAAAGTTCTTTTTACTCCTATCAAAGGTTTTATTTTGACTTTATGAACTCTTAAAATGCTGTTTTAAAATGCCATTAAATTATTTATCTTATTATTGTCAGTTGAAAAAGCATTTTAAAACCATTTTGCCTCAAGTAAATGCATTAAACGGCAAATTGGCATTGAGGAAAGTCACCAAATGACCAAATTGTTTTAAAGTAGCCGTTGTTAAGACCAATTAGCCATGAATTTTAGGAAATTAATAATGAATTTATCAAATATAATTGTTTCAATTTTGTTTCTGTTGATGTAAACTTGCGTAATCTCCGAGGAGCATTTATTTTCGGCTCTTATCGTGCCAATATTCACCATAAAATTAAATGCGCATATAATTTGGAGCGTGATACCCTATAAAAAAAACTCAATTTGTTTTGAATATTTTGCTAGCAAACAGAATTTTCCGCAATACTAGAACTTTTTTCTTCGATATTATTTACTGTTAAATGAATCTGAAGAGCAGAGAATCGAACAACAAAAACCAACCACGATTTTACCGTGAAGTTTGACAGCTGTGGCCATTTGCTCTATACTGGTTTTGAAATTCTGCATAATTCTAGAAATAATTAGGCAAATGGAACCAAATGTGGCAGGTGGAGGTTTTTGAAGGCAAAATTGTTTCTATGGTGGTTTGAGACTCCTCCTCTCTTGGAAAAGGGGGATGTCCATACAAATGAAATACGAATTTCTGCATAACTCGAGAACAACTCAAGCAAATGGAACGAAATTTAGCAGGATGAGGTTTAGAACGTAAAGTATATGTCTAAAGTGACTTGAGACCACTCCTTTTTCATAAAGGGGGGGGGCTTCTAAATGAAACACAAATTTCTGCATAAGAAGAACTCGAGAACTTATTAAGCAAATGGAATCAAATTTTGCATGTGGAGGTTTTCAAAGGAGAGAAATGTTTTTTGTGGCTTGAGACTTCTTCGCCCCTTTGGGGGTGTCTCCCATATAAATGAAACACAAATTTCTGCATAAGTCGAGCCAATGTAGCAAATGGAACCAAATTTGTTATGTGCAGGTTTTTGAAGGCGGAACATGTTTTCATTGTGGTTTGAGACCCCTCCCGTCTCTACAAAGGGAGCCTCCCATGCAAATGAAACACAAATTTTCTGCATAACTCGAAAACTTATCAAGCAAATGGAACCAAATTTGACATGGGTGAGTTTTTGAAGGCAAGAAATGTCTTTATGGTTATTCGAGATCCCTCCTCCTTCTGGAAAAGAGGGGGTTCCCATACAAATAAAACACAACTTTCTGCATAATTCGAGAACTAATCAAGAAAATGGAACCATTTGGCATGTGGGGATTTTTGGGGGCAGTTTTTTTTTTCCTTAGGTGGTTCGAGACTCCTCTACTCTGGATGGGGGGGGATCTCTCAAACAAAATAAATAGCAATTTGAACCAAACATGAGAATTATCCATGCAACTGAAACACTCGGGTAGGCAGCATGTTCTGATAGAATTTTGAACCCCTTCTTAGTCAACAACTGCGGGTGCTTGAGTTACTCTCAGTGCTACACTATGCACAAGAACTTAATCTAAGGTTATGCAAGAGAAAATTTCGTTCAAACTTACAGGATACGGAAATGCTATTACACAGTAAAATAACCGGTAGAAACTGCCGGTCCCAGGGTTAAATTGAAAACAGAAACCTTCGTATTTTTTGTAGAAATTACACACATTAGCAAACCAAAACACTTTAACCAAATTCATTCCGAAAAAAAAATATAAACGCGCCAGTTCTATTAAATTTTTATTCATTTAGATGCATGCCAAGCAAGGCTTGCACTGGGTTCAGCTAGTCTTATATATTTTTAACGCTAAAACATTCAAAATCCTAATTCCATGCCAGAATCAGTAAAATAAACAATTAAACATTGCTGAAGCCGATCGAACATTATTTGCAGCGGTACAGTTGTTAAAAATTGTATTCGCTTAAGCGTAATCGAATATTCATCAAAATATAACAAATCTTTTCAAATTGAACTTTGTCCTCTATCATGTGGGTGATATACCCAAAAGTTAAGAAGGTGGCTAAGCAAGAAATTCTAGGATTTTTTTTCTCAAAAGGGCGAATCTAACAATGAGCGGCTCTCACCTCTCTTACTCTCTTTCATTTATTACAGCGCCATTATCAATCTTTTGAGGGATTCCTTAATACAAATAGAAACACAGCATTTCTAGCTACCATACTCTACAAATAGTTGAATAAAAACGTAACGCTGAATGGAGTATGAATGAAAGAGAAAGTAATCAAAGAGAGTCTCTCAATTGCAGATTCGCCCTTATGAAAAAAACCCCGAGAATTGAAATTTTTGCAATCATATCTTGAGAGACCCACATGATTCAGAAAAGGCAATTTTGCCCACCATGATATACAAAGCGTTTATGGTATAAACGAAGCCATGCAAGTGTGTGTGAGAGACATTTGCTTCATTGCTGTATCACCGAGTGCCTCGACAATCGAAGCAACTCTTGGGCTTTTATTCTGTTCATTTCAATTTGTTAAAGTGGTTGAATGGTAACAACGTTTAGCCATGACCGTGATCGTTTTTTTTGTGAGCCATTGGACTCTCGGATTTCAATCACTAATACATTGCACAACGTCACTCACACATTAAAGTTTTTAAAGCGAATTGATTTGTTGCTTTTTTGCCCACGAACAATGTTGCATTTTTTCTTTCAGAAAAGGATTTGCCTGAATTCGACTATTCGACTATTACCCTCAAACAATCTCCTGTTTAATGCGCCTTTCCCTTCTCTTTTGTTCTGGCGTGTTCTGTGTGGAGCTTTTTGACGGGTAGTCCACGCACACTTGTGCGCCATTCGAGTACAGTGAGTGAAAGCGAGAGCGGCAGAGTATTGTTAATTTTCTAAGCCACACACCCAAAAAAATATTCACATAATCAGTGAATCAGGAAAATATCCACTAGAAATTCACTTAACTTTACAGGAAGTGAAAAATGCTTTGCAAAATCAAGTGAATCTTATGTGTCCAGTCAAATGTAATTGATTA
>JASCZW010007747.1:0-60481 GCA_034211315.2 Aedes japonicus
TACTCGATGGGACGCAGCTGGGGGCTGTTGGGCGTGTTCGCCGACTTGGCTACCACATCGATATTTAGCCGCTCCATCTCCTCCAACGATTGCTTCGAGTAGCACCGCGTCTTCGTCCTTATGGTATTTCTTGATGAACGACGCAACTTCCGGCAGGCATTTCATACTATAAATTTCCCCGGTCACGGCCAGCTCGGAGCGAAAGAAGAGCGGCTTTGTCATCCCCTTCTCGCTGATCGTCAGCCACAGCAGTACCTTCTAGGGAAACTTGGCGTGTGAAATGAACTTCACCTCGGAGCTCACTTCCTTCGTATATTCGTGGATTCTCAGTTGACGTACAAGCTTCACATCTCATACCTTGTGGATAAAGCGTCAATAGATCTAGGCTCTATTTTTCGGATGGTTAAAGACTTCTCCGATATTTACTGCTTAAAGTCCCTTTATTGCTCCTTGGTGCGGTCAGTTTTGGAATATTGCTCTGCCGTCCGTAATCCGAGCTATATTGATGGTGCTAATAGAGTCGAACTGCAAGATGAAGATACCTTGGAGAAACCCGATCCGTATGCCAAGTTACGAGAGTCAATGTTGATTGAGCGATCTTACACCGCTTCGGCTTCGCCGTGACACATCCAGGTCACAATTTGTTGCAGATATTTTACAAGGCCGAATCGATCCTGGAGCAGATTAATCTAAAAGTTCAACCACCCATATTGCGCAATGTTGAGGATGCCAATTCGCTGAAACAAATATAGTATGGATGGTGCGATCGGAGGACTACAGCATGATTTTAATAGAGTCTCGAAAAATTTTGACAACCATGTTCCTCGGCAAACTCTGCGCAGACAATTCACGTCATATATTTCAGGGCAGTAGACCATTACGAATAAGTGTGTTGTGGTTTGATATTTTGGTTTATTGTATAACTCATATGTGTAATACCATCATTGTGGCTTTACTAAGCCTGTTGGTGCTGACTGAAAAATGAATAAATAAATAAATAAATCCATGATTGTATACAGCTTGTACAAATTTACAACTGGGACCGATCGATAATTCTTGTTTTGGAGTCCGTTTCGGCTGCTTCGGCTTCTTATAGTTTCGAATATTTAAACGTTCTTTGGCATGTTGAACATTGGACTTTGATGTGCCAACTTGTTTAGCCACATCCCGCTCCAAAACCTCCTTCTTGGCTCAAATGCCTTCATTATACATTTATCCTAACGAGGGTTAGCAAGACATTTGTTCACCCGATTTTGGTTTATCCTCAAACGTGTTATCCTCACTGAACTTCCTGATCGCTGTTGACACGGCTTTTTTACTTACTCCTTCCATTTTAGCCAACTTCCTCAGGGACATTCCGGGTTCTGTACACCATTTTTGCACGCTATTTTGACGTTGTTCCGCTGAAAGTCCAGGCATTTTTTTTAAACAAAACAAACTGAAAACAATCAGCCTGCTACGCAAGTGCTGCAACAGGATGCAGGCATAAAAAGACCTAGTCATCAATTATTGCAAAATGGCAGCGGTTTCTGACTGCGTACATATTTTCTAGGGCAGTCTTATACTAGCAGTCATGAAAAATCAATTTCCACAATTATAAGACATGGCTTCACCTTTTGATGTTTTTTAATACTTTAATAATAAATACTAACTATCTTTTGAATAATGCAACCACCTGTTAGAAATATTCCCAATCGGTTGATACAAAAATTAGGAAAAGAAATGAATGAGTTACCACTTTTCGTGACACTTTCAATGTTTGTTTTTTCCAATTTTCGCTCCCAAATGTAGCCGAAGGATGTTATACAACGTAAAAAATATTACATTGACCCCTTACCTGCGAAAGGACATTGTTTATTTCATTATCAAACCGTTCAAAACCGTTGGTCAATTGAATAGTTCCAAACGGTAAGTTCATTCCAAAAAAAAGCGATAGTACCTGAAACCAGCGAGTAGTCCTGACGCGTCATCACAGGCCATTACCGGCATCAGCGTTCATTATTAAACAGCTTGTGCCTTGTTAACCAACTACCTACCAAGCGGCCGCGTTAAATTCTACTACCATATCGGCACATACTGAGCAACCCCTAGCGAAAGCAGATGGAACCTGATTCACCCCGAAAAGCAGTATAAAGGCAGCGCGCGAGGTTCGCTTCCGAACAGTTGTTCGTCAGTCGTAGAAACTAGCAAACGCGTGTGTCCCCTCCGCTTGTGTGAATCAGCTGGAAAAACGGTTTCGAGCTGAGTCGGATCTTACTTTGACAACCTCGAGGAAAAGTGTCGTCGTCGGTTGTGCGGGTGCAGTCTGAAGGATAACAACAACAACCACAACAAAAACAACAACAGCCTGCTGTGTTTTCGGAAGAAGTGCACAACGCAATTTTGATCCGAGATCGACACGTTATCGTCATCAGTAAACGGAGCCAATCGATTCAAATAAATCGAAAAGTGAGTGTGATTACTTTTCTATTTCCCTTTGCTTGCAATTTTCTACCCACTTTGTTCGTCTCGCACAATTTACATAACCGAAGGAATGGGTAAGGTCAGTGAAATGAAAACCTATTTTTGCAACCGGTGCCGGTCCCGGTACTTCAATGTGCATAGAGTGAGAGGGCTGTCGATCGATAGTAAACAAAAACAAAGACGATCGTCGAGTCTGAAAATATGGAGACGGCATTGCGATCGATGAGTGGTGATGATGGTCGTATATTCAAAGGAACAGTGAATTGCGTTTTATAGTGTCAACTTTATCTGTCGTTTGCTCTTCTGATAGAGCGTTCCAAGCCCGGGAGAGATATGAACAAAGACGATCGATCAGTGTTGTGACAACATGTGCAGTGGGCAAACAAGTAGGCCAGAAAGGGTCTCAACCCCTCAGGTCAATATTGTAATCGGTAGCAGGTAGTGAAATGAGTCACCCAGTGGTCGGGAATGAAAATTTAGCACAGATGGTTGTCGAAAAGTGCGGAAATTTTCAGCATTGAAATTAGTTTCTTATATTTTTTTTTTCAGATTGCTTTGATGGAAAAGGTGGCGGTTGCCGTTTTTATTTTTGATGTTTGTATTTAATAGAGCCTCGTAGATTCGTGGATCGTGATGCTAGAATCATTGAAAACACAATTACTTAAACTTTCATCAAAACGTCAGTTAGAAAATCAGTTTTAAAAAACTATATCATTGAGACGCAAAGCTTTGAAATGCTGATGTTGTTTTTATTGAGCTCGAGAAAAAAGTGCAACATTTATTGTTTCTGAGCTGTGGAGCTTTTGACGAAGGACTACGTCTTTTTTTGTACTAGTGTGCAGTCGTTTCTCAAAAGATTATCACAAATTTTAGTATAGCAAATTTTGCATCAATCGATTGGAATATTTTCTACGCATCAATTTCAATAGAGAACATTTAGGGTCAGATACTTTTGGAGAATTCATATATGTTAAGCCTTGTACTAAAAAGTATAGCAACCCCTTCAGGAAATAAAAGGAATATGTCTGTAAACATTACAAACTGAATAAAACTGTTCACTGTCTTGGACAAATTGGTTCTACATAAAATCTTCTATCTGGGTAAAAACATATCAGTTAAAAGTATAATTGACGACCTAGAACTTCTTGAATATGAAAAAGTTCAAGAAATAATAAATGCCTTATCAATAGTGTAAAGCTTTGTTTAACGTATTATTAAATTCTCGTTGATACACATTAAATATTTTTGTATCTTTCTGGGATGTTCTTGGTTATCCAAAATCTACTTGAGTTCAGAACTTCAAATCTACAGTTGTAACAGTAGTTTTTCGGACTGTATAAGGTTATAATATGTATTAAAACGCATTAAATGAACCTTTTGGAAAGTCAAACGTCATTATTTGGTAACGTTGTGATGTTCTAGGTCATCCAAACTGCACTTGAATACAGAAATCTACTGTAATAACTTTAGTTTTTCAAGCGGTACATAGTTACGCTACAAAAAAAAAACAGTATGAGATAAACAGGGATGACCTAGGTTATCCAAACTGTCCTTGAGTTCAGAACATAAGATATACAGTTGTAACAGTAGGTTTTTGAAGTACGCAAAGGGACAATACTGCCCTGGGATGCATAGTTGACGTAACCACCATCGGTATGATTGTTGAGCAAACGCGTTTTTCGGGGTTTAAGCTGAAATGCAATGTATACCAACAATTATGGAAAAAATTTCTGTCCATTTGATGAAGTTTTACTAATAAAAGTGGGCCAGCAAGATAATTAGAATAGTTTCATTATTTTATCATCTTTAAAACGCATACGCCAACTTATGCGAATAAACAGGCATATTACTGAACGTTTATTCTCATAGTTTGGCGTAAAAACCAGGCTGCTCTGTTCTGAATAATATGTCGAACATTAGGCTCTCGCCGATTGACTTCACGAATACCAACAAAAAGTTTCACCCAGCAAAGCTCCCATTTGATTTTGACGATATCTACCATCGGACTTATCAGTCCAGAAAATGTTCGACTCTTTCAAAGAGCGTCAGTTGGAAAAATAAAGCAAGAATGTTGCAGTTACAGTTTCTACTGTAAGGTGTAGAGAGACCTGAACATAAAATTGACCCAATTGGGGCATGAAGAGTGCAAACGTTGTCAAGCCCATCGTGTTCACAAAGAGCAGACAGGTCATTCTGCTAAAGCTGATGATAATGATCAAGGAGTATCAACAACGAACTAAGTTTAATGCGAGTTGTGTTTGAGTTGGAAGGATCACGGATCACGAGCGATTGCTGGGTGAAAAGAATATTATAGCGATCGGTCAAATGCTAAAATCAACAAGTCGGTTTCTCTATTGATCTTCAAAAGGTAACTTTTTATACATATCAGTCGTTGTGAAATACTTATATCTCATTTTATGACTGTAGGTGGTCCAGCTTCCTAGAATGGAATCATTCAAAAAAGTAATTTTCGCCTAGCACTTCGCCTAGCACATTTTTTTCACTGAAAGCTTTCTATGCCAAAGTTGCCATTTATGCATTCATATCATTGTGAGGCCGGTACAACGATACTCTGTCCAGGGAAGTCGATAAAGTTTGCTGTAAATTTTCATGGACCGTACAGGGAATTGAATCAAGGCACCTTCAGAATGGTCTTGCTTTGTAATCCTACGCGCATACACGCAGAGCTTTTTAAGCCCTGATGAAGGCCGAGGTGGTGTTATGGCGGCCTTTTAATTACTCGGAAAGCTGTGAGCTTTCGGAACGTGTACAATAAACGATGACTTCAATTTCAACACTCATTTGCTAGTTCTTTATGCAATTTTATTACCTGGGGTTTTGATTATATATCAAAATTCCAGGCTCATCCCTTTCCACTTTCTCGCCAAGGAAAAAAATCCATCAATTCTATCCCATTTTCAACTCCAGATGTCTATAAAGGCAGTATGAGGGATACAGTATTACTGATCGTAAGGAACTGGCCAGGTGTTTTCCAGAGGTCGATAGATGGCACGTATGTATGTAATCTCTAATCTGCTTACCCTGGTGCATTCAACTTCACTTACAGCCACCCGTGATGTTATATGTGGAGAGACGTCATTCATGCAACCAAATGGTGCTTACGCCAAACCGTTCTTTTCAATTTATCTCACAATTTTTCGAAGAAACTTTTTTTGTTTTTACTTGGAGGCAATGTATTATAGGGTAAGGAATGCAAAAAAACAAAAAAGTGAATTTTGGCCGTCTTGGCGCTTACGTCAACTATGCATCCCAGGGCAGAATATGTATTTAACAATATGCATTAAATAGTGTGGAAGGTCAACATAGATAATGCGACAATTTTGGGATATTCTAGGCCATCCAAACTGTCCTTAAGTTGAAAATATAAGATCTACAGTTGTAACAGTAGTTTTTGGGCTACATAAAGTTACTATATATATTCAATCATATTACATAAATCTTTTGGATAGTCAACAATCGTTATTTTATAACTTAGTAATCATCTAGGTATTCCAAACTGTCCTGGCGTTTAGAAGTTGAAGTCTACGGTAGTAACAGTAGCTTTTTAAGCTATATAAAGTAACGTCACGTATTCAAGCATATTTTCGAACGTAAAATACAAAACAAGATAAACTTGAGATGGTCTAGGTCATCCAAACTGTCCGAAAATTTTACGGCAATATTCCATCTTCTCTGTCACCCAAACTATCCTTGAGATCAGAACGTAGGACCTACAGTTGTAACAAAAGCTTTCTGGGGTATGCAAATCTACGATGTGTATTGAAACATATTCATTGAATATCTTAGAAGAACAACAGACATTATGAGATTATCTTCGAGTGTTCTAGGTTATCCAAACAATTCTGAAGTACAAAACTAAAAATCTACAGCTGCAAGTGTAGCATTCTGGACTAAACAAATTAACAATATGTGTTTAACCAAATTAAGTGAGTCTTTTGGAAGGTAAACAGATATAATGAGATATCTTGGGATGTTTCAGGTCACCAAAACTGACGTTGAGTTCAGACGATAGGATCTACAGTCGTAACAGTAGCTTTATGACCTATAAACGGTGACGATATGTATTCAAACACATTCAGTGTATCTTCTGTAAGGTCACCAGTCATTATCAGAGCATTTTGGAGGATGTTCAAGTTCATAAAAACTCACCTTGAGTTCAGAACTTAAGATGTACAGAAGTAACCGTAGCCTTTTAGGCTATACAAAACTACGATAAATGTTCAAACCTATTCAATGAATATTCTGAAACGTCCACAGACATCACAGGATAACCTTGCTAGTTTTAGGTCATTCAAACTGTCCTTTAAAACTTAAGGTCTACAATTGTAACCGTAGCTTTATGGGCTATACAAAGTTAAGTTAGTTTGTTTGGCATAGAATATCCCAAGATTATCTCATAATGTCTGTTGGTCTTCCAGGACGTTCACTGAATATCTTTGAATACATATCATAACATTCTATAGCGGATATAGCTACTGTTACAACTGTAGATCTTAATTTTTAAACTCCAATACAGTTTGGGCGACTTAGCATGTCTCAAAAAAAGTCTTTTCCTATCGTTTCTATGTTATTGAGCACTAAATCAATCAGAATACACCAAGTTGCTTGTATTACAGCCCCTTTAAAACATGAGGAATTGTACAATTCAAATGGCTCACATTTAGTTGCGTAGTCTTACGTAATCATTTCGAACAACTCAATATGGCTGTACCTTGTAGTTTTTTACAAGATTTTTTTTCTTTTTATATGCTACACGAGTTCCGACAACGTGGGTAACACTGTTGCCATTTTTTAAATTCTATAAAGTCTCAGTCCACTTGTACCTTACCTTACCAATCAGACTAAGGCCGGCGTGGCCTCTGCTGTACACAGAAGATGTCTCCATTCTATTCGGTCCATGGCTGTCACTCGCCAGCCTCGCTGTCTGTGGTGGGTCCGCAGGTCGCCTTCTATTTGATCGATCCACCTTGCTCGTTGCGCACCTCTTCTTCTTGTACCTCTCGGTTCGAGAACCATTTTCACGGGGCTGTCGTCCGACATTCTTACGACATGCCCAGCCCATCGTAGTCGACCGATTTTTGCGATGTGTACGATGGGAGGTTCTCCCAGCAACTGGTGCAATTCGTGGTTCATTCACCTCCTCGACGTTCCGTCTTACATCTGCACTCCACCGTAGATGGTACGCAGCACCTTCCGTTCAAAGATTCCAAGGGCGCGTTGGTCCTCCACTAGTAATGTCCATGTTTTATGGCCGTAGAGAACTACCGATCTAATTAATGTCTTGTAGATGGTCAACTATGTAGTTCGGCGAACCTTTTTTCGATCTTAGCGTCCTTCGGAGTCCAAAGTAGGCACGATTGCCAGCGATAATGCGCCTTTGTTTTTTTTGCTGGTGTCGTTATCGGCGGTCACCAATGAGCCCAGATACACGAATTCGTCTACTACCACGATTACATCACCGTCGATCTGAACTCGTGCTAGGAGGCTGATATTGTCTTCCCGTGAGCCTCTTCCCTTTTGTTTTCAACGCATTAATCCTACCAGCTTCAGCCTTAAGTCTGATGTACGTTTCCACCATCGTCTGAAAGTTACGTGTGTTATGCGTTATGAATGTATATGAATTTGGACTGGTTGTAATATGGGAGAATGTGCTTTAGCACTTATTTTAGTCATCAATATAGAAGATTTTGGAAAATTTAACTTCATTTTTCTGAAATGTTGTTTAGACGTAGCTTGCAACAAATGTAAAAGCTCATGGATATTATCGTTTCTTAAAATAAAATAAAATAAACAGAATCTTTTCCCGGGCATTTTGTGAGGTCAACTCCCTTCACCAGGTTTGTCGACTTTATGTTTAAAACCTTGATTGAATACATGAAAATGGCTGATTTTTTTTGTTGTTGCATTTCATTCAAAATTTTGATGCAGAAAATTATAACTCCCATGACTCTGATGGTTTATTTACATCTTATGGCACAGGGATTTAATGCATAAGTATATAAGCCAGCGAAAAGTGTAAATATTAAATAAATATTCAATCAAAACATCCATAATAGTGGCAATTTAATGCTTTATAATCTTATCTATCATTGGTTGGCCTGCATTATAGTTTTTCGAAAAATAAAGAAGCTTTTCTTAAACAACTACTATCCACATAATAAGGTGCATACGAGATTAGTTCGAGTCAGTCTTTCGCAAGAGTCTTCGGTTTTTAGTGTAGATTTTTCACCATGAAAACCGACTCACAATCTAAACTATTTCGTCCAATGGATCAAAAACAATCGTGTTGTTTTGCGAAAACTGTGCACCGCCTACCACAGTATTTTGCATACAACCGTTCATATACAGTAACAGTAGCACCGAGAGCATGCTGTGGTGAGTTCAAAACGGCTCATCTTGATTGATCCGTTTCACTATCTAAGCATTGTCAATCATTCATTCTCTGACACGCCATCTCAAGCCATTTGACAAGGTCAAGTTCAGAACCTAACCCAACGAAACCAACGAACTGGATGGCAATACGCCTAGGCAAATGTCAACCAATTACCGATGACCATCTAATTGCCAATAATGACGGTACATTCTGAGTACTGGTTTCCGACCACCTGCACAGACCATCAACTCTTGCTGCTTCAATTTCCCTTCCGCATTCTCGCAAACAAACGACACGCGTGATGCGATAGAAATGCATGCTCGTTCCGTTCAACAAGTGAACTCGAGCGCTGCAATTAACCTATACAACTACTGGAGAACTAGATCTAATCCAATATACTGCCAACGTTTAACAACAATCGAATCATTTGTCGTCGTTCGTGTGGGTCATCCGCCATATGCATACGAGTACCTCAACAACATCGCCTACTATGTAGGCGTCTTTGATGCATTGATAATGGAAATGGCAAGACATATTAGCATGCACTTTTAGTCCCATATCTCACCGACTGGTTTCGTGGCGTGACAGACCCCTCCTGATGAGTTGCGATAGAGAGCGGCACTCGTTGAGCTATGGCGGGATACGCAATTTCAGAATAGCATCATCAATTCCTGCATACAGGTACAACGTGCAACGTGCAAGTAGTAAACTGGCCACGGGATGATTTATCACCGAACGAGTTATTTTCCTTATAGTTGCTGGGAAAATGCTAATACAATGCATTTTTGAATGGTAATTAATATGTCAATGTGACGGCTGGCCGGTGTGGGCTTTTTGAACGATAGCTGATACTACGAGGCGAGTTTGAATGCATTTTGAAGCAAGTTCGATACTAGTCTGCGGCATTTGACGTCATGCTAAATGTTCCATAACACTTTTATTCATGTCAGTTTTCCGCTATCATTACAGATCGTAACGCCATTGACTACTCTCACCAACCGAACTTTAAGCTCCTTTTGCACTAGCTAGTTCCAAATAAATTGTTAAATTTAATGTTGACCTCATGCGGGGATTCAAATTTTTTTTTTTTTTTTTATCCCCATAGGATTGCAATGATCGGGGTTGGTTTTTGAAAACTCTCAAGTGATTATGCCGGAAGGATTAGTCTATGGTGACCAAATAAACACCGGGCTTTCGAAATCAGCTCACATAATCTTCTTGAAAATTTTTGGGATTCAGTACCAGTCAGTGTACGCGTTTTGTTGTCCAGGTATTTGTTAAAGTCCGTGTTTTTGTACTTTGTCCATGTCATTACGTTGTTAGTGATATTCGTGTCAGTGCAGTTTTTGGTATCTGCGCAATTTCATATAGTACAGGTGTGACAATGTAATAGCTATCTCCCTTATTCTACGCTCCCAAATGAACAAAGTATTTGACGTTAGACTCATCGGGAAAATAAGCTGCTCTGTTGGACATGGGTATTTGCGGGCGGTCTTTTATATATAGTTATGTTTGTATGTATTATGTGTATGTTGTTTTGGAAATGTTAATTGATTTACTTACCCACACTGTTGTTATTACTTTTGATTTTTTTTTTTTTTGAGGGTTGAGGGTTTTGAGAGGAGCTGGAGCTGCGTGATAGCTTGGTTGTCAAGACTAGACCCTTTCCCAACGTCACCTATACTATGACCAATACCTTAGAAGCAATAGCCTATGTTGGCCGCTTGAGCACTAATTGAAGTATTTGGTATTGGACAGTAGTATTTTTCAAAATTTCAGTTTCAATTTTTCCGCGATAATGTTTTGTTATGCAGTCGTAAGATGGAAGCTCCAATTAATACCTAAAATAAAGCCCCCAGTGCTGAAGTCATCTCTGTACCGTATGCAGTCGTAAATAGATTTCTAAAAATATGTAAATTGCCAAACAATAATTCGTATGGACGACATTCAGGCCTTTGATGTAGTCTATGTTGACAACTAGTAGTACTGAAGTCAACCCCAAGAAGTACTGCAACAAGAGTATACACAAAATTTATTATTCATACAGCGAATGATATTTCTAGGCAATTGCGATGGTGCGCCTGTGTTGGCCACTTACAGCACTGAGGTATCTTCTAATAATACTTCCAAACGATTGAATTAGTATGTAATGAGCTTCCATTTTAAAGTGTGTTATAAGGGTCAGTCAGTCAGGTTGTTTTATGCCAATTTACCTTAGTTTTCCGATGATCCAGACTCAGGAGTACCGTTCTAACATACATACCATCTTCCTTTCCATTACATACGGCTCACGGTTTCCATGATACTCTCTGATTTGATGAATTTTACCTGGGCAGCATTCAGCTCTTGAAACCCGGAATGAACATTTGTTGCCTCACGTTCTATTCCACCAGGTACTTGAACCTCGGCCATGATGGTTGTAAAATCGCATGCAGAGAGTGAGTAACATAGAAATTAAAAGAGAATAATTTAGTATTAGTAGCATGCAGGGTTTATGTGGGATTATTGGTGATATTTTCATAAAGGCTTCTCATTTTTCTGACTAAAAAGTTTGAGTCATTCCAAACTAACCATCAAGGAGAGAAAAAAAAGGAAAAATACTGGCTTGAACCCCACATTACAGCCTACTCTACAGCCTGGGATCTAGTTGCTATCCCGAATATAAAATATTTCGAATAATAACCTATCACTTTGTCCGCCTTAGTCCGTTCTTGTCTTCTGCGTAATTCAGTTAAATGCTATAGTTCTGTTGTGCAATCGTTTACGTTTACTTGTCTGTTCATTGCCTTCTTTTTATTTGTCTAATACTAATCTCTAAGTCGTTTATTCGCTTCAAAGTCTGACAGCAAGTGCAGCCTAACAATCTTGGTCTGCTTTTAGATTCACTTTTCGGTGGCAAGGTAAAGCTTCTTCACGCCTAGTCCCTATCTATTATTGAAAAATTATCGAGAAAGAAGCCGTTAAAAGATTGTTTATATACCATTGTTATAATGTGTGGTATTTTTATTATAACTCTTTGAAATGAGGAATAACAAAATAAGAATGGTGCCACGTTCGTAGTTTTAATCAAACTTCTACTCAGTGAATCTAACAGTCGGTTCCCTACATATGTCAATAATCTTTAACACAGTGTTTATCAATATATACCTGTCTAGCTAGATTTATAATTAAGCGTGGCTTCGGCTCATCATGTCAGGGAACGCTAAGAAAGGTGCCGCAGCCCAGAAGAAATCCCACATCATTATTAATGAGGAAAGAGCCCCACCAGACCGCACCAGCATTCAAGGCTCCCAGACAGGATGTCCGTTGGTTCACATCTGTAAAATCAGTGCATCAATGCCAGATATGTGACGCGGCATTAAATCAAAATATTCAAGATGTGATACTACCACGTCAGGATATGTCTTTGGTTACCATCTCAATGCTGATGGCATAGGCCCTCCCATCGCGTCCAGATCACATATCCGAGGGGAGGGTCACATATCCGAGGGGAGGGAATGTTGACCTCATGCGGGGATTCAAATATTTAACACTTTAAATTTGGTCCGAAGAAGCATCATTTTGCAGACCATTAACTAATGAGAAATTTATTTATGGATCCCGCGCCGTTCTCCAGAGAGTGTTCATCGATTTTTCACGCAATAGCTCGTCCACGGATCGTCGCCAGTATCCGCGTTTTCGACCTTGATGAGACTCTTAAATTCCCGCTTGAGAGCCGTGTAGTCTTCGAAGTGATCAGGAATTTCATTTCTACGGAAAACGGAAATACGTCGGACTTATTGGGGTAAAACAATTGCAAACGACTCATCTGATCAAAATGTCGTCTTAGAAAAAGTTGTAGGTAATAAAGTGTTATTCAAGAAAAAATACACTGAAACTAAAAAAATCCTAAATTCATGCTTAAAAACCATAAAACGTTGATTTTCTCAAAGGACCCCCCTTTCGATCCTCTTAATTTTTATTTTTTGAATAGCTGAAGTTACGTCCTTAAAGTTGGTGAAGAGTTTAAGATGGACACTTTTTAAACATTTTTATTTTTTGTTTTTAAATATTTATGAATTTTTTCAAAATGTTGAAAATGATAATTTGTTTAACGATATTCAAACTGCTATACACTTGCTGGGATAAGTTTAGTAAGACACAACTCATTTTATAACGTCAGGAACTTTCAATGGATATGGATGTAATGTCGGCCTATAAGCACCAAATTGGGCCTATTCGTGTATGCAACTTGTCCTATTCGATAGATTTATCATTAAATGCAATCTTCGTTCGGTTTCTTCTATCTGAGGCTTTGCCAGCTGTATTTGCTCTACACGACACCAAATTTTATAAAACAAACTAAAATTAAACTGCTTTGAAGCACTTAAGAGATTTTCATTTACAATTTCCATTTGTCCAATCAACAATAAAAACATTACAATTTTCTCTACACAGATTCTTTTGGTTTGTGTTTAGATGAGCCTTTTGAAAAATAAACAATCGCAAACTCAAATACTTCCATTAAAATTTTACCAATAACAACATTTTCAGTACGTTATTTTTACAACAGGCCATAGAACATAGAAAAAAATATATTTCTATAATTGAGTCTACGGTTTTCACGTAAAGTCATTGTTATTTCAACTATGCAAACAATTGGTTTATAACTGGTGGCTATTATCTGTAAATCTAGGCTGAATTACTCGGTTAATCGGTTGAATTTAGCCATATTTAGATCCTTAAAAGCTCGTGGGGATAATTTGTACAGCTTAACCAGTGAAATCATGGTGTCCAAATAGTTAAGGAAATCGAAACTTACGTGAAAGTAAACAAGTATAATTTGTCTAGTTATGACTCAATTTCGACGCAATTAATTGATCATCCTGATAGAAACATAATTTTGTTAATTACCGCTGAATTAATCACATATTTGGTACATAGAACGAATGAAGGAGCTATGCTAACGTTACATCCCGTTACCCTATTAACCGTTTTTCCGAACAAAAAAACTTTTGAGTTTTATCATTTACTTCAGATAGCATCAGTTTGTATCACTTCCGTTGTGTCTAAACAGAAACGGGTAAGGCTGACAGCCGCTATGTCTGAGAAAGATTTGTTTCTTATTCAATCATCTATCATGTAACATATTTTTTTTAATATTGCGTCCAACATTTGAAAATGGATGAAAATGAATTTTCATTTTTTTAGTTTCAGTGTATTTTTTTCTTGAAGAAAACTTAATAAAAAACTTAAACTTAACTTTTTTTCAGACAACATTTTGATCAGAATAATCGTTTACGCGTTGTTATTTTGAAAAAATAAAATTCATAATTTACATAAGTCTTCATAAAAAATTAGTCCAGGAAATTTTTGGATTTTTGGAATCCAAAATTACGGACCTTTTCGATATAAACAGTGCAAATTCACAAACTAGGATAGATTGTGCAATAAATCGTATCAAAATCCGATGGCTAACGATGAAGTATCATTAATTTTAAATTTGAATTTTTCTATCTCAGAGGGGTTGGGCACGAACGTGTTAAGAGGGTCTGAAATGTCAAAACACTTAAATATACCTTTCACAATATCATCAATACCCCAGATGAAGATGGGGCTCTTCTTCTTAAGAATGGGACAACAGGGTTTTTGGTTGTCCCCTTAAGAGATGGTGATGAAAAGTGAGATAAAAATTCGACTTTTTTTTAGGACTTTGAGATAGAGAGTTGATGCCTTCAGCAAAGTTGTAGAAAAAGTCAATACAAACAACTGGATGTGTACAATCCAACATCCATTGACCGGCAATGATAATATGGAAGAAATCTGTTTACAACAATTCTTCAAGTGACCATTGGAAGCAGCTTTAATCCGGTAGCTAGAAAATGATAGCGCTACTGCAGATCCAGCAACGCCCTTTCAGAATGTCTGAATAGTCACGCTCATTCCGAGGTTACTTTCACATACAATAAGCCCCGTATGTAAACATTACCGATATCATTTGGATAAGGGCACTGCAACACACTTTCAGATTTGGCAATGTAAAATTTTCAAACTAGTCACGTATTTAGTATTTTTGGAAAATAAGATTATTGTTATATAGTTAAAATCAGATAGAACTCACCCATGGCTGCCTTCTTAATGACACTATCTTGTTCATTCGTAAAAATAAAATTTTCGACGTTGATCAATTTCAAGTTAGTTAGTTATGCAGCCCGCATAATAAAACTCTGTACACCACGTGGTGAATGCATCTTAAATTATGTGCCAGCCATTTATGCGCGCATGCACGTTGTCTTCGTTTGCTGCTTCTGATCAGCAAATGGCCGTTTTCTACATTGCACTAGTCATCTTATTTTCACTCTACACTCTGCCAATAATTAAAATCCCCGCTATGAGGTGACTCAATATCAAATTTCAAAACTGCTACAAAGCGGAAAAACACATTAACATAATAATTCATGTCCGGGTGTCACAATACTACCACTAATAAGGGAACCTCTTTATTATTATGTCACGCAAAGGGTGACTTTATTTAATTTTTCATATGGATTGTCACGTTTTCCTAACCCCTTTACTGAGAGACATAATTAATGGACCTTCTAGCATGACGCATAACTATTGCTAGAAGGGATCACCAATGTTTGACCGAATAAAGTGTACTACCGTACTGGGGTTTGTTCTCCAGATCTCAGAGGGTTCTAGTAGCCCTTTGCTGAAGAACTTAAATCTTTTGTTGGAGATTGCCGGGCAGTGGGTATAACAAGTGTTCTTTATCCATGTCACAAAATCGACACAAATCATCTTGAAGTTTTCCTATCAGCTTCAAGTAATATCGGATCGGACTGTGACCAGTTATAAGGCCTGTATATAAGTTTAAACCTTTTTTGGTAAGATCAAGTAATTTGCGAGTCAATGAAATGTTTGGAGTGATGAACCGCTTTGATTGCCTAGCTATGAAAGTGTTGTTCCAGTTTGCCTCCACTTTCAAGCATTCCCAGGCTTTCATCTCCATTCTATGTGAAGAAGCAGATAAACCACAATAGGATTCAGGTCCTACGAACTGATGAGACGATCCGAGTCTTGCTAGTTCATCAGCTCTCTCGTTTCCACCAATTCCACAATGGCCAGGAACCCAGTACAAATTGATTTGATTACTACAAGACAACGTTTGGAGTGATTGAACACATTCCCAAACATGTTTGGAATTGCATGTTGCTGACTTTAAAGCATTTAAAGCTGCTTGACTGTCCGAAATAATGCACATATTTGAATATCCTTAGTTTCTGCGTAAGCATATAACAGATCATTCCAAAATGTCTTGAATTTCAGCTTGGAATACAGTTGGCCACTTAATTAATCCCTGGGCCAGTAACATCTGCTCCCACTTGATTGTTCATTTTTGAACCGTCTGTATAGACTACAATCGATCCTTGACGGAGGTTTGGACCACCTCTTTCCCACGAATCACGTCCAGGATCAAAAACTTGATACGAACCGTCAAAGTTGTATTTTTTCTTCATCCAATCTTCGTTGTTCATAACTAAAGGATTAAATGCAACAATTTTTAGAATGATGATGTCCTATTAGATCACCTTCAAAAAGGTTCACAAACCTTTTGATCCATAGAGCGCTCTTTTCAGCTTCTAATTGTATGTATTGATGCAATGGTAGCATGAAAAGCAATGCATCCAATGCCATTGTTGGTGTACTTCTCATTGCATCAGTAATCGAACTAGTTGCTAGCCATTGAAGTTTTTCTAACCTTCGCTGTCCAACAGTTTCTTTGGTTTTTGGCCACCAGACCAATGCAGCAACTAAGCAAACTAAGCTGATGTAACTCTTCTTCCGGATGCGGGGGCGAAACACACACAAAAAAACGGGGAAACACTACCGAAACTCACAAATTACCGGAGGGCATCGATTGTATTCATTACGTTTTACACAAAGCACGCGAAGGTTTTATGAGTTCACTGTTAGTTAAAGTTAAATTACGAATTATTGTTTATTTTTTTCGCGAAAACGACGCAGCAAAAACAAAACACGTCAGTTTCAAAACACGGCTTGCTTCGATTTCCGAAAAAATTTCAATACAAATAACTTTTCTGGAGACATATGAATCGTATGTTTCACCCAATTGGAGATATGAGCGTCTGCTGGCGAGTTAGGCTCAAAACAAGTATCGTTGTTACATACATTAATTGTTATGTTATGTATTCTCCGTGCGTGGAGTAACGATTATGATGTAGAAGGAGATGTTCGCTCATCACCATGAGGCACCAAGAGTGAACATTAATGTTTTTGGCTAGACTGACAGATGTGAAGAGAAAGTGTTGAAAGTTCCGTCAGAGTGCGGCAGGTAGGAAATCAAACAGATGTTTTTTGAAAATTGAGCGAAAGGGCATGTATCCAATGGTACTCGGACCATGAACGTCAATCTTTGCCTAACATCCCATCAGTGGGTAGGTTGTAGCAACGGAACAAGTCCGCCACTTCAACAGGCAAAAATTTACGCATGGAAAGACGCTCATGTACCACTGTGGCTTGTATAGTTATTCTAGCGATCTATTGTGTGCACTCTGTTTATTGCCTGTTGAAGTGGCGGACTTGTTCCGTTGCTACAACCTACCCCGCAGTGGGATGTTAGGCAAAGATTGACGTCCATGGTTCGAGTACCATTCGATACCTGCCCTTTCGGTCAATTTTCCTAAAATAAAAACATCTGTTCTATTTCCAGCCTGCCGCACACTGACAGAACTTTCAACACTTTCTCTTCACATCTTTCATTCTAGCCAAAAACATTAATGTTCACTCTTGGTGCCTCATGGTGATGAGCGAACATCTCCTTCTACATCAATTATCGTTGGTTTTACTACATATATTAGCAATCAAACAGTATAAAAAACTGCGTTGTCATGGTAACCACACCTTCAAACTCATTATTTTCAGCTAAATTTTGCATTTTGTTTTTGTCAATGTTTATATGTTTTCAGCAAAGTTATTTTTATTGATTTTTCCAAAACTTTGCTGAAGACATCAACTCACTATCTCAAAATCCTTAAAATTGAATTTTTATCGCACTTTAGGGGGATTTATCACAAAAGTCATGCCGTCAAAATATGAAGTTTTTCATATTCATAAACTTTTCCAAAGACGCCATCACTCTAGCTCTACTATTAAGGCAGCTATCAGTTGAGAGTGTTAAAATCGACTTTTTGACCACTGCACAGTGGTCCAGAATGCGAATTTAGCTGGAAAGATACATTTTCAGCCTAAGTTTGGAGCAAAATTGGCTTCAACATAGTTGTTTTTAATAACAAGGCGCTTCTTTTGGTGTGAAGGAAAACTAAGGTGGTCCATATTTTCAAAGAAATCGAAAATCTAACTTTTTTATTTGCAGAAATAAAGGCATACATTATTCGTAAAAGTTGTAGAATAAGCAACTTTGATGGTATAAATGTTTCTGTACCTTTTAATATCACCGAATTAGAGCATTTTTTTTCTTATGTAGCTTAGGGTGGCCCTTTAAAAATAAGTTGTTTTGCTGTAACTTTTTTATTTAAATTTTTTCAACAAAGCTGTCCTGCCATTGATTTTTGAACAATAATAGCTACAACTTTTGGTGTGCTGAAATTGTATCTATCGTATGTCAAACAAAAGTTATTATGGTTTTTGCAAACAAAATAGGCCGCTTTCAAATGTTGTGTTTTCTAGTTGGGGCAAACCAAAAAATATTTCTTAGCAGTATTTGAAAGGATTTATATTATTGCATATCATATCTTAAAAAATGGAGATAGGTTATTTTATTAAACTGAGTAAAACACAATTGAAAAGCGCGTAGTTTTATAAGAAAATTGTTAATTACTCGCTAACGGAAAGAGACATCGGCAAGATTTACACGTCAAAACTTTCATCTTTTGAAGTTATAAAAATCATCTAAGGACAACGTTGTTGTAAAATTTTTAACAAAAAAAGTTAGAACAAAATCTGTTTTTTCTGCAGATGTATTTTACATAAATGTGTTTTACTTTAAAAAATAACCCATCTCAAGTTTTCAGATATTATATGCAATAACAAAAATTCTTTCAAATGCTGTTGAGAAATATTTTTTTGGTTTGCCACAACTAAAACAACGTTTGATAAATGCCTATTTTGTTTGATAAATGCCTATTTTGTTCCCAAAAACCCTAATCACTTATGTTTGACATTCGATAGAGACGATTTAAGGACACCAAAAGTTATAACTTTAATTGTTCTAGAATCAATGTCAAGAAAACTATGTTGAAAAATTTTAAATAAAAAAGTTACAGCAAAATAACTGATTTTTATAGGGACACACTAAGCTACGTAGGAAAAAAATGCTCTAATTCGGTAATTTCAAAAGGTACAGAAAAAAATATTCAATCAAATTTGCTTAAAATTATGAATTGTACAACTTTTCCGAAATAATGTATGCTGCAAATGAAAAAGCTAGATTTTCGATTTCTCTGAAAATAAGGGCCACCTTAGTTTTCATTCGCACCAAAAGAAGCGCCGTGTTATCAAAAACAACTTTGTCGAAGAAAATGGTGCTCCAAAACTTCAAATTTAGGCTGAAAATGTTTCCAGCTAAATTTGCATTCTGGACCACTGTGCACAGTGATCTCATCAAATTGGGTATGCTGATTTGGGGCATCTGATCAGCTACCTTCCGTGGATGGAGACGTCTTCGTTTCCGTGAAGCACCTTCCGGAAAACTGAATGGTGTTCCCTTGTCATTTTTGATTTGTCAGACTCGTCATCTGACAGAGGAGGCTAGTTCAGTGAAAGATTCCCTGGAACGTCCATGTCGATCATTTTTCCCCACGTTGTTTGTACGCCGGGCATGATGAGAGAGCACGAGTAGGAGTCCCTCCCAGAAAGCGCATTTTGGTGTGTTACCTGTATAGGCACCATTCTCATGCTTCTTCCTCTAGGGGCAAGACAGCTTTCTCGTGAGTAACTTTTTCCTTCAAAATTACTCAAGATTCATCAAATTTGCACACTTTATGATTTTCTTCTCCCCCAAGATATAGAGTGATGGGAATGCCAAAAAAAATGTGTGCAAAAACGAAAAAACAACTTCACTCATAATTGATAGTAAAACTCACGTTTGCTCAGAATGCATCAGCTTCCATCAACTTGTATAATTTATAACTCGATCTAAAGTATTCTGGCAGCACTGGCTTGAATTGGTCGGTGACGACTACTTATCCTCATAGCAAAAGATGCGCGGAAATTCGATTCAACGATTTGGCATTTGGGTTTATTTTATTCACAGAGGCTGATAACACTTGCCACAGAGCAAAATTTGTACGATTGGCTCAGATTTGACAGCTCTCGATGCATGATTGGCTCAAAAATGGCTGCTTCCGCATATCTCTTACTATGAGAATCACTAGTGACGACCTCGTACCGGTGGTAACCTTGGCAACCAATAACAGAAGTATGTTTACTGTCTGAGAAAACTTTTTATTATGGTATCGTGAGAAGCACTCATTTCAGGCAAAATAGGTCGCAATATGTGGAAGAGGAATTGTGCCCCGAAGTAGAAGTCCTGTAGTCCAGAAGCGAATGTTCTGTAGAATCATTTTAAGATGCATACTTAGCGCGGGGGGAGGTTTCGTCTGATGATGGCGCGACTAATTAATTTTCATACGGGGACGGCTTCAGGTGAATAGTAGATGGGGGCTAGCAATAAGTTGCAGCTCGGGCTGGGGGATCGACGCAAGTTCGAACCAAGCTGAAAACAACACAATCCACATAAATTATTATCAACTACATATTAATATGATGACTAGTGGGTGAGGATTACCACAACGTTGCTACGGTAACCATTCACGACAGAACTTTCTTGTTTAGATTATGCAATTTCACTGTCAAAACCAAGCTTTACAAAGGGTATGAATGTTGAATAGCACAATATGAATCCAGTGAATAAGAGATGCTCATAATTGCTCAGAGTTACTCAGGATTGCTCAGTGTCTCTGCCCCTAGTTCTTCCTGCATGAGGAGCATCGGGCCTTGTTCGCACAATGGAAGCTCGTTTTTCGGCATATCATGGGTACGAAGAACCGAACAGGTTGTTGAAATTTTCTCAACTCGACGTTTTGAGGGACGACTGATCCAGAGAACAAGCGACATTGCATACAGAACGTGCCGTAATGCGAAAATCTGCTTTATGGTAGCACATGTACCCACATTCACCAACTTATCTTCAAGGTGGCGCTCAGAAGTGTGATCGTGCGATTGATGCAGCAATCAAACTGTTCGTATTTGTATAGATTGATCCTTTAATTGCGCCACGCTATCCCTAAAATTAGCTGCTAATTGTTAACGAATTAGCACACGGAAAAAAATCCGTCCCCGGATCCGTGAACTGCAGTCATGAATTCAAGAACAAGCAAAAATACACCGTGAACTGAATCACGTAATCGGGAACTAGTTCACGTTTTTGGGTAAAAATCATGAAAACGTGAACTAGTTCACGGTCCGTTTTCATTTTCGTGAACGCTTTTGTTTCTGTGCAGACCATCGTCTGGATTGCAGAACAGAATAAAACGTTGTGTGTTCCATTGAAGACGTTAATAACATAATGAAAAGACGATTTTTAACACCACTATGCTAAGTTATTCGAAACAGTTATAAAAAGGGACAGTTCCAGGCTTGCTCCTGCTTAGTTTCTTGTGAACAAGAGTTGAGAGAAGACTAGCTCTTGGCTTCGGGTAAAGTTTTTTCGTCAACTAAGTTGATTATTTTGGATCGATTAAAATGATGAATCAGAACAGGTGGGTAGTAGAAAATCCAATCGTCACTCGAATAGTTAAAATTACATTTGGTTCTCTTCAAACTGCGAAATAAAGCAGCCTATCCCCACGCATTGGGAATTTCATTGACAACGTGAATTTTGTTGGTACAGTGTTTGGGGAATTCGTCAACCTATAAGAACATAAAACCAAACATTGGCGAATTGATTCTGATAGATGAAAGCACATTTCATTGTCCGGCACAACATTAACACCTTCCCCCCTCTTCCGCAGGATGTCGAAAACCCTCGAGGAATCCCCCAATGCCCACATCAACAAGACCCTGCTGGACAAGTACATGAGTCTGCCGATGCCGGAGGGCAAGATCCAAGCCACCTACATCTGGATCGACGGCACCGGCGAAAACATTCGCTGCAAGGACCGAACGCTCGAATTCATTCCCGAAAAACCTAGCGGTAAGTGGCAAAGTGGCAATCTGATGATCGTAAAAACTAACGTCACCATCGACCAACTCGAATGCAAGTTTTACGGCTTGCTAAGTCGCGATCTCAAACTGCGGACTGCAAACGTTTGCAATTAATTTTCAAGATCAGAGTCAATGTTATTTCCCTGCAAAAAAAAAACCTGCTTTGCCGCACTAGCTCATTCGTAGTAACGGTACTTAAGGGAGGAGTCAGTCGTAAGTTGACATCACGGTGGATGCTCCTAACTAGTTAAGCTAGTGTTTGTGTTAGGGTTGTTCCTAGGATTGGTTTTGCTTCAAGCTTCAAATCTGATCCTACAATTTGATCTCATTTGATTCTTAAAAATAGTACTCCTTTTGAGGCCTCATCTTTAATTGGAATCGAAAATCAGTAATTTGAACCACCCTAATCCATGCACGCAAAGCCGATGCATTCGTCAATGAATGCATCGCGAGCGATGCACCGCATACAGCGGATTCGGGAGCGTGTATCAGTATGAGAGTACCGACGTGAGCAGTTCGTAATAGGAAAATTACACTTGTTAGTACAAAGCCACCCCCTCCAATTACTGCAGCTAGTCATCAGGGACGGCTATTTTTAGCTCATTTCCGACGCGACGAGTTTCTCCAAATGGGCGAAATTGTCAAAGGACAGGATTGATTCATACTTAACTGCGTACTCCCACGGCGGTCGCCTGCCCAATCGATGGCACTGTTTGTCCGGAAAATGATTTGTTTACCCCACGTCGGCATTAGTGTAACAAAATCTCCACTTCAAACTGCACGGTTCCGCTAGAAGTAGCGCTGTAAACTTATCCACAAAGTTTGTTTTTTTTCTGCATCATTCATTCGTCGCAGAATTCCCGGTATTCAGCTACGCTCCCACACTTATCATCTGCCCGGCTTGCTCGAGTGGTTCACCGGATGGGAAATACAATATTTACATGGCATCGTGTGAACAGCTTGCGCGCGCGGTCTGGTCGTTTGCTAATTACCGTGATCGTAACCGCAGAATTCACGTGTGCATTATGTATACAGCTAGCTAGGCGACAAACACGTGATCGGTTCGTGGCAGGTCTTTCTACATGCAATTAATAATCAATTCTTTCGTTTCGTTCCAGACCTTCCCATCTGGAACTACGATGGAAGCTCATGCTACCAGGCCGAGGGACACAACTCGGATGTCTATCTGCATCCGGTAGCGATCTTCAAGGACCCATTCCGACGGGAGAACAACATTCTGGTCATGTGCGAAACCTACCGGTTCGATGGAACACCAACCGAGTCCAACAAACGTCGCACGTGCCGCGAAGTCTGCGATCAAGTCACCGCCGAGCAACCCTGGTTTGGAATCGAACAGGAGTACACACTGCTCGACATTGACGGACGACCTCTGGGGTGGCCCAAGAATGGCTTCCCGGGACCACAAGGACCTTACTACTGCGGAGTAGGTGCAAACAAGGTGTACGCTCGCGACATCGTCGATGCCCACTACCGGGCCTGTCTGTATGCCGGTATCAAGATTTGCGGTACCAACGCCGAGGTCATGCCGGCCCAATGGGAATACCAAGTGGGTCCATGCGAGGGCATCTCAATGGGAGACGAACTGTGGGTGTCACGCTTCTTGCTGCATCGCATCGCCGAAGAGTTTGGCGTAAGTCTCAGTTTTACCCGTCTTCTAAATTTATTCGATTATAATAGGAACATACACCTTACAATCGTAGATTGTGGCCACTCTGGACCCGAAACCGATGGAAGGCGACTGGAACGGTGCCGGTGCGCACACCAACGTGTCAACTAAGGCGATGCGCGATGAAGGCGGAATCGTCGAAATCGAAAGCGCCATTGCCAAGCTGTCCAAATGCCATGAGCGTCATATCCGGGCTTACGATCCACGCGAGGGCAAGGACAACGAACGCCGTCTGACGGGAAAGCACGAAACCAGCTCCATCCACGACTTCAAAGCCGGTATGTTACTACTAGACGACGTTATTCTAAAATGAAGATCTTAACCATCCTGTTTTCCACACATTCATTCAGGAGTGGCCAATCGTGGAGCATCGATTCGTATCCCGCGGGGCGTCGCCGACGAAGGCAAGGGCTACTTTGAGGACCGACGGCCGAGCTCCAACTGTGATCCGTACAGCGTTGTGGAAGCCATTCTCAGAACGATTTGCCTGGACGAATAGAGGAGGACCTGTGTCGTCGTTGATATTCGTATTTATTCATAAGTCTAACACACAAAAAAACAACAGAAAAAAAAAACAAACAAACCAAGATAAAACGGTGCATTCAATTTGTGACTAACTTCAAAGTTTATTTATATGTTTCAACGAATGATTGTTTTGTTATTTTGCTTTATGATAATAGATGAAGAGATATATTATATTAATATTCCACCTCAGAATCGCACAGGAATCGATATTAGCCGGGCAAATGTGCCTTCTGCGCAACATAGAATCTATCCTCCACTGATAATACAGTGTTGTACTGTTTAACTGTTGTAATAAACGTATCAACAAATACAATCAACGGAATTAAAATTCATTAGAAAAATGAGAAACACAAACCCACAGACTGCAATCATAGGAACAATCAAACCTGTGCTATAACTGGTTATAGGCTAATGAGCTTATCGGTGATGTTATTTCAATCAACCGTCACCGCTAAGTGGGTAGAAAATTTTACGTTGCAAACGTGAACAAATTCGAATGAGGCGGTGTAAAGCAATTGTTGATAAGATCGAAAGGGAGGACGACCTTTTCTCGATCGTTATTTCAAGTTGCATGGTCACGTGCTCAGAGTTGGTGATTTCAATTTAATAGTTCAGAAAATCGTCTTCCTCCAATGTGGTCCACAAAATTACTGGTGGATCTTTTGACATCACTCTTATGTGTAGGCAACGAGGCCATTCCTATAAGGACATCAGAGTTAGGTTGAGCCTTGATCAAGCGGTCAGTTATATGTGCACTAGGGTGCACATCCATGTCATTCTGAACCTCTGGTTTAAATTTAAGTCAAATTTGCTGCCGACGGGACAAGCGAGCGTGGCTGAACTCCCTGGCCGACGAAGGGGAGAAAGCCGCAAACACTGGCGATATCCACCTACTCTACGATATCCCACGACGCCTGAGTAGAGCAAGGATAAATTTAAAGACTGGGCAGTTACTTACCGACCCCATTGATAAGTTGAAACGTTGGTTTGAGTACTTCGAACAACTACTACAAGATACGACGTCCAACCAACCATCAAGATCTCGGCATGATCGGCCACAGATGCGGTGCATCACTCGCGTCCACTCCGAGGCCCATCATCGCAGGACGTCGAAGCAGCTATCCGAAGCATGAAATCCAATAAGGCTCCCGGGATCGATCGCATATTAGTAGAGAAGCTGACCCCATGCTATCGGCACAAATGTTGTATATCAATCTTATTAAAGGCCCATAAGAAGGGTGATCTAACTGTGTGCCACAATTGGCGAGGCATCATGTCACTGTGTATTGTTCTCAAAGTCCTGTGCAAACTATCCTAACCGGATTCAGGAGAAGATCAACGCGACTCTCCGGCGGGATTCCGTGCCGGAAGACCATATGGGGACCATTTTGTCACGCTTTGAATCATTCTGGAGCAGGTCAATGAATTCCAAGAGTCCCTCTACTTGGTATTCATTGACTACGAAAAAGCTTTCGACAGACTCAACCACGAAAATTTGTGAGACGCCCTGAGACGCAAAGGAGTCCCGGATAAAATCATCAACCTCATCCAATCGCAGTTCGAGGCTTTCACATGCTGAATCCTGCATGGCGGAGCCTTGTCCGACCCCATCCCGGTAGTCGCCGGTGTGCGGCAAGGATGTACATATATTATCGCCGCTACTGTTTCTCACCGTAATCGATGAGATCATGGGAGATGCTATTGACCGTGTACCGAACCGTGCGCTGCTCTGGCAGCCTTTCACTATGGAACGCCTCAACGACTTCGATTTGGCGGATGACGTTGCTTTGTTAGCGCAACGGGGCTCTGACATGCACAGCAAGCTCAACGACCTCGCCGAAAGCTCCTCTGTGGTGGGTCTCACCATCAACGTCAACAAGACTAAATTGTTGGATGTCAACACGGATAATCCTTCCAATTTTACGATAGCGGGGCAAGCAGTGGAGAAAGTCGATAGCTTCCAATATCTTGGCAGCCAGATAGCGACTTATGTGCAGGAATCAAGAAGGCTAGGGCTGCTTTTGCGAGTTTAAGGAATATGTGGAGGTCAAACCAGATAAATCTACGCACAAAAATCCGAATTTTCATCTCAAACGTGAAATCTGTGCTGTTATACGCCAGCGAGACGTGGTGTGTATTAGCGGAGAATGCTCAAAAGTTGCAGGTCTTCATCAACCGATGCCTGCTGTATGTAATTTGTGTCTGGTGCCCTCACAATTGAATCTCAAATGCTAAGCTCCATCGTCGATGCCAACAGAAACCGATATCAGTGGAAATTCGAGAACGAAAGTGGAGGTGGGTCAGCCACACACTACGAAGGAGCGGGAACGAAAGCTGCAAACAAGCGCTGGATTGGAACGCAGCAGAACATCGCAGGAGAGGAAGACCTAGGGGCTCGTTTCGTCGGAGCCTCAATAAGGAAATAAAGGAAGTCGATCGATATCTGACCTGGACCAAGGCTAAAGCGAGCAGCTGCTCAAGATGGAAGTCTTTCACATTGGCCCTATGCAACCCTAGAATGGGCAGGACACAAGTAAGTAAAAAGAAAATCGATGAACATTTACCCATTTCCAAACCAGGTTGAAGTTTGCATGGGAAAAATCAGCAAAATGCCCAACAAATGTTTTGAAGGCCGTTAAAAAAGTTATGAGCAATCTTTTGTCGGATTGATGGTGGCAAAGGGATATATTTTGGCCCGCCACGCAGAAACCCATGTGTGTTCTTAGTTATCTAGTATGACAAAAAAAAGCTCCTAACTCGGCTAGGGATATACATGTAAGCTGCTTACCTGGCAGCTTCTGTTTTTCCGATCCGCCGCAACCGACGTATTACCTCATCATTGACCCATAATCGCTCCTTAGGTAAGGCGTCATCGTTGACCAATAATCGTTCCGGCGTCACGATCTAATCCCCATTCATCCGTAGGCTACCATGTATGTGTTTATATCACACTCCCATTGCAGTCATCTGTTTGCTAGATCCTAACCGAAAATGAGACAGACGCAATCAAATCTTCCTCCAAATAGAAGTTCGATATGTGTTTCGATATCGCTCGTGATTCTCCAGTCGGATCTCGAATCGTAGTGGGTGTGTAAATTGTCAATTGTATCTCTTGCTACGGTTCCTGTTTATCCGGTTCGATGGTCCATAATGTTGTGTTACCGCAACCTAACCAACACCGATTGTGGGGTAATTATTCATACTTGCACTCGAAGCAAACATTGGACTATTTTGAGAGCCCTTCCTTTAGTGGACTGTGTTTGGCTCGATTTGGGGGTTTCTTTCGAGGTTCCATTCAACCATTTCCACACAATCGTACGGCTATCATTTAGCACATATATTCCGTCAATTTCACTCAAGATTCAAACATACAGTTTATTTACAATATTTACAGCACGATTCAACTATTTTACACTCAACGCAGAACATTCCTTTCCATTCTCGCTCTGCTCCCATCTATCCTTCTTGAAAGTCAGAGCCGACACGACTATCGCACAACAGATCGTCCACTATCCAACAACCAGATGATCGCTGCTGTGACGTCACGGTTACGAACCCCCGTGATCGCTGTCGTTATCGTTCGTAATTGTTGAGAGAAAACATCTCAATTCGCCGGAATAACCGTTTGAAAGAAAATCCACACGTTTGGCAGTGGCGTAACGAGGGCAGAGTGATGTTACTCCCGAACAGACACTATCTGTCAGATATCACTTCAAAGATCTGGTAAAGGATGATACGGTCAAAATTTGGTCAAGGGAAAACGCGTGTAAATCGGTGAAATCGTTTATTTAAAAAATCAAATTAAATTTCTTTTTCAAGTTCAATTAGTATAAAATTCAGTAAAAATATTCAGTTAGGCTTCCGCTTTTCCAAATCCGAATTGCCGGGCCTTACGCTTGACCCCTGCCATCAAATTTTGTACAGCCACCTTGTCCACCTTCTTCACCGCAGAAAGCCAGTTTGCCTTGAACTGCTGCTCGTCCTTAGCAGTTTTTTTGGTCTTCTTTAGGTTCCGCTTGACAATAGCCCAGTATTTCTCAATTGGGCGGAGCTCTGGCGTGTTGGGAGGGTTCTTGTCCTTGGGAACCACCTGCACGTTGTTGGCGGCGTACCACTCCATGGCCTTTTTACCGTAATGGCAAGATGCCGAATCCGGCCAAAACAGTACGGAACAACCGTGTTTCTTCAGGAAAGGCAGCAGACGTTTATTCAAACACTCTTTCACGTAAATTTCTTGGTTGACAGTCCCGGAAGCTATGAAAATGCTGCTTTTCAAGTCACAGGTACAGATGGCTTGCCAAACCAGATATTTCTTTGCGAACTTTGACAGTTTCGTGTGCTTGAAAATATCTGCTACCTTTTCCCTTCCTTTTGCCGTATAAAACTCCTGTCCCGGAAGCTGCTTGTAGTCGGCTTTGACGTAGGTTTCGTCATCCATTACCACGCAGTCAAACTTCGTCAGCATCGTCGTGTACAGCCTCCGGGATCGCGCTTTGGCCGTCTTTTTTTGTTTATCGATTTGGAGTCACTACCTTCTTGTAAGTCGATAGTCCGGCTCGTTTTTTGGCTCGATGCACGGTTGTAGACGATACACCCAGCTTATTTGCGGCATCTCGGAGAGATAGGTTAGGGTTTCGCTTGAAACTACCGGCAACTCTCTTTGTCGTCTCAGCGGCTTCCGGTTTTCGATTTCCCCCCGATCCAGACTTCCTGGCTGTCGACAAACGTTCCCCAAACACTTTAATTACATTTGTAACGGTTGATTTGGCAACTTTTAGCGATTTTGCCAACTTTGCGTGCGAGTAGCTCGGATTTTCGCGATGCGCGAGCAAAATTTTGATACGCTGCTCTTCTTGCTTGGACGGCATTCTACACACACACACCTTCAAAATGAGGGGTGTTCAGGTTTTTTAAATGCAAAATTGAAAGAAATACGTCAAGTTGATATTGACCAAATTTTGACCGTATCGCCCTTTAACAACATTTTTAATCTCAGAATTTCTTATAAGAATCTTATAATTGGTGGTGCTTAGACATTACAACGCCACCAAGTGGTAGTAAACTGAACCCGTGGTCTTTCTCTATACATTTTGGTGATTTTTTCTCATACAAACTAGCCTTGGACATGGGTAGAGGAAAGGCTTGTAAGATGGAACAGCGCAACTTTTGACAGTCATAGCGACAACACTCTCGCGCTGACAAGTGTTAACCTCATTTTTTTACTATTCTTCAATTTTCATTTGCTTTTGGAGTGAATACACTCATTCGATTAAGCTCGTCCAGGTTTCAATGTTCGAAAGTGTTGGCATAATTATAATAGCAATTATTTCTTGTGCTTAATAAGTGGAAATTTCCAATCGATATCAAAAGGTTAACATTTGTATTGGCTAGCATTTTTGGTGTATTTTTATAATCCAAAGGCATTTCCAAACAAATCGTAAAGTGAAACAATTTTTTGATGTTTTGTGTTTATGGCGTCATGTTTGTAAGATGGAACACATTTTTTTTTCGTTTTAATACATATGAATGATATTTTTTATATTTGGAAATGCCGTGGAATCAACAATAAATTGAAATATAACAATAAATTTTTTGAAATTGCAATTTTCGATGAATTTCTAAAAAAGGTCATAATTTTTTTTGATGACTATAAATCATCAGTTCCGTGGGCAAACTTGGAGCTTTTTAGTTCCTCTTTCGAAAGATCCTCAAAAAAAATAAAAACTATACATGTTACGAGCAAAAAACGAAACCTGTTCCATCTTACAAGCCATTTTTTGAAACTTCAATTTTCGATGGATTTCGAAAATAGGCCATAACTTATTTTTTGATGCCTATGAATAATCAGTTTGTTGGGCAAAGTGGGAGCCTTTTAGTTCTTCTTTCGAAAGATGTCTTTGGATCCGCGAAAAAAATGAAAATTATACATGTTACGAACAAAAAACGAATCGTGATCCATCTTACAAGCCATTCCTATACTTGTTAATTGATTTGGCTCAATTTGAACCCGAAACATAGGGCGACCCGATTTCGCGTACTTTTCTACTATGACCAACCGGGGTTCAGGGAGATTGCTATATTTCGGGTGAGGTCCGGGGCTTAGTCTCCGACATTTGACTACGGATCTCTTAAACGCACTCTCGGTGACCTTTTCACTTTTCACAGGGGTTGTATTGTATGGTGCAATAACGACAGATTATTAGCGACCATCGAGTGAAAATTTTGCACAATAGACTTATGATCTCCTTTCCTCTCCGTTTGACTACCCCGACTCCTGAGCTCAAACTGTCGACAAGTGCTCAACAGACAAATAATAGCGATTATCGTTGCCGAAGGAGCCCCCAACACGTTTTTGATTGACGTGGAACTCTACTTCCAGCCCGTTGTGCCTGAACAGTTTTTTGTACTAGAGCACTGCGTACCTCGAGTAGAGATCGCGTTACTTGTCTCACAGACCAGAGACTTTGACAACTTATCAATACAACTTTTGATACGTGTCCCAAAAACCCAATGTTTCACTTCCTTTAAACAAAAATCTTCGAACATCGCGATCACTTTTAAGACATCGTCAATAAGTCCCGCCGGCTTAAGTAGGAAAACAAAATTTCTTTCCAAAATTCATATTTCTTCATCAATATAATCTCCTTTTAGAGTGATACAATCATTTCAACGTTTCTCTAGCTTTCGATACCACCGGTGTAGAACGATTTATCGAGACCTTCACAATATGCTTCAGTTTCAGCAATCACTTCCTCGTATGAGCCAAATCTCTTTCCACGGAGCATCTTTTTGAGTTCTGTGAATATCCAGTAGTCGCTGGGGGCCAGATCTGGAGAATATGGTGGGTACGGTAGCAATTCGAAACCCAATTCCACCATTTTTGCGGCTGTTTTTATTGGTGCATTGTCTTGGCAAAAGAGCATTTTTTTTCTTCTTCAAATGAGGCTTTTTTTGGCCGATTTCGGCCTTCAAACGATCCAACAAACCGATAGTCGCTGTTGGTTGTTTTTCCATGTTCCAAGTAGTGAATGCATAAAATTCCATGCGCATCCCAAAATAAAGAGACCACTTCCCAGCCGATGTTTGAGTCTTTGGACGCTTTGGGCGGCTTTCTTCGTCTGCACGACACTCAGCAGACTGCCGATTTGCTTCCGGAATGAAGTGGTGAATCCATACATCATCCATTGTGCTGTATCGACGCAAAAACTCCTTCTTATTTCGGGTGAACATCTCCAAACAGCTCTTTGAATCATCGACTCGTAGTTGTTTTTGCCCTGGTGTGAGCAAACGCGGAACCCATTTGGAAAACAGCTCTTTCATACCCAAATGTTCGTGTATGATGGTGTAAAAACTGCCTTTTGACACCTTCAGAGTGTCAGCTATCTTAAGCAACTTCATTTTACGATTGCCCATGATGATTTTCAGTGTTTTTTCAAAATTTTCCGGAATAACTGCCTCATTTTAGCCGACCAAATGGCGTTCAGCATCATCGGTGTTCGTACGACCACCTTTGAAATTGGCAAACCATCGTTGATGGTTGTTTTCGGGTAACATTTGTCAAGCCAAGCTTGGGCTTGAACGGTGTTTTTTCCCATAAAAAAGCAATGATATATCAACACACGAAATTGCTTTGAATCTATCGTTTTTAAGAATCACAAAAGTGGCATCACTCGATAAATAATAAACCAAACGTCATGAAATTTTGACAGTAATCTTTTGAATCACTATTGGTTGGTACTTTTGACAAATCATATGGTTATTTTATTAGTGGCGAAATCTGGTAGTTAGGCTTGGGACTTATTGACCGATGGATTATATTGCCTTCAGGCAATAAACATCCTTGAACTTTTTGTCAAAGCGGAACAAGAAGCCCAGCTGCGACGAAGTTTTTGACACAACGTACTCACTGTGATCCTTAAAGGTCAATTTAGAGTCAATTAGGATCCCCAAGTCCTCGTAGTATCACGTCACAATTGTACGCCAGCCAAGCCATAGTCGAATTGGAAGAGGGAGCCTTAACGGCCAAAGGAAATTACCGAACATTTGGACACATTCTGTGACATTCGGTTGACACCATTCAGGTCTCTAACTGTTATTGCAAAAAAAAATGCGTACTCCGAAATCTTGATCGTGTTGAAAAGCTTCAAATCGCCGGCATACGGCATATGTACAAAAAAATAAAAATAGCCCGAGATGGCTGCCTTGGGAATGCCAGACCAGACCATGAAAGGAAATGGAACGTGGTCTTCCATTCTGACGGACATTCCTCGTCCAATCAGAAAAGATCGAATCCAGAGAAGCATCCTGTCATTCATGTCTAGTTTGTCAAGTTTAGCAACTGCAATTTTATGATTCATTTTATCAAACTCTGAGGATAAGTCGGTGTAAATAGCATCTACTTGTTGACCGGTTTCAATTTGGCGAATCTCGTACGAAGTTAAGCAAGTTAAATTGGTTTTCGTCGAGCGTTTAGGCATAAAATCCGTGCTGGTCTAGCGAAATATAATGGGCAAAGTGGAGACACATCTTACGAAGAACTATCAGCTCAAACAGCTTGGAAGTAGAGCTACTCGCAGCTATTCCTCAGTTGCAAAATATCTCTAGCAGCCTTTCTTAAACACTGGAAAAACATATGACTGTTTCCAGCAGTCCAGAAATACAGCAGAATAAAGACGCTAGCGGGTTTGCCAGTGTATCCAACGTTTTGACACTAGAGATGATATGCCGTCTGGGCCATTTCCAGTGGAGGATTTCAGTTCCTTACCCGAAGACATAACCATGTCATCGGTGACAACGAACTGGGATAAAGAGCCGGTAAACTGAGGAACATTTGAGGTGACTGCGTCTACATACTGGAGATTGAGATGTTCACTGATGAAAACGTTGCTGAATTGAGAGCGAAACATATTTGCGATATCCGGTATAGAGTCGGCTTCAATCAGACCGTTGGTCTTCGTAGAGGGTAGTCCAGATTCCGTTCGTTGGTCATTCACGTAGCGCCAATAACATTTTGGTTTGAATTTTTAGGCGGCTTTGTAGACGTTCTTGAAAAGCGTCGAACAAATTATTGTAGAGTTCCTTGTACGCGGTGTTCGACTTCATATATATCGCTCTCGTAGAATCAGTACAATACTTGCTGTGTCGCCGTGTCATTCTTTTGAGGCGATTGAGATCGGCATTAGACCAGGCTGGCTTAGGTGGGTCACGACTGAACTAGACGGGTACGAACTGGTCGATAGCGTATGATAGGATGCATGATATCGTTGTTGCAGGAAGGTTAGTGTCGATGTCTCGAAGAATTTCGTCCCAATCGACATGAGTGAAGAAATCGCTCATACCATCGAAATTACGAGTATCATGATATCATATGTCATACATATTATTGCCAGTGAATGCAAGATGTATGAACGTAGATATCAAGACAGGCTATATCATATAATTAAGGTTGTAGTGCCAACGTTTAGTGTATGGGAATTAGGTTAGGAATGAAACCAATTTCGGCCACTCTTTAAACAATCAAGCGAACCAGATTGCACATTGCTGGGTGTCATTCGTCACCTTTGCACGAGCTTGCACCACTTTAGTGTGTACTTAAGGATCTGCTGGCTTTGTCGATGCTCACTGTTCGGCTTTGCTGACTCTCGAGCAGGTAGACGGAAGTTTCGTTTCGCCGTGTAGGATCGAATCGCGACGCGCCTGCTACGGTGAAGCCATGACGTGAAAAAAAGAATAAAGTAATAAATCTCCTGATAATCGATGCCTACTATGATTCTAAAGATTTGAATTCAGTTAAATTTTGATAACAGTATGTTGTTGATGTGCTCTAATTTTTTTTATGTGAGAACGGGAATCTCAAACACATTTCTTGGAGACTTACCTGGTTTGAAGAAGTTGAAAGTTGAACCTGAAATTCCTTGCGGAGGCTAAAATCCCGTATCAACTCTGAAAGACCCATCTCGAACTGTTCTTTTGTACGTCTTTGATTCTATCATCGTTCCGTCAGCCTGCTAAAGAAATAAATATGTAAGGGACCGTTCTTTCGCAATGAACTTTCAACTGTCGGTTATGTTAGACTTATTTCATATTATTTAAGTAAATACTCTTTGCAAAATTGTGTATAAGTTAACATGTCAGCAAAACGAACAATCAATCGCTATTAATAAAATAAGTAAATAATTCTCTTGTTTGATAGCTACCTTGTAAGATACAGAGAAGGTTAGTTCCAAAAAAGAAAAGACTAACGAAGTCGAAAGAGATATGAAGTACGCTTCTAAACACCGACTACCCATAAGCCCCCCTAGTCTCATTATAATGTATAATCAAGCAGAGATGTGTCTGTTATACTTTTTTGGGCAGTCTTCTACACCTTTAAAACACATCCATCGATTTCGATTGTTACTCTAGCGCTAATGATTAGAGAATTATACTTTGACATGTGTTATAAACAACATAAATTTCGTTTTCGATTGTAGTTTGGCTTTGCATTGTCAGGACATGTGCGTTCTGTTTCTTCGCTAGTAAAATACTATTAAAATTACCGTTCAATCTTTGCTGTCAAGGCACTTAACCGTTTCCAACGTATCATCTTCCGAAGATTCAGGATATGTTACGATATTTTGTGAATAACGTATACAGGACGCGAAGAGTCGATTTCAAATCCATATTGACAATATCTGCAAATAATGGAGATTAGTAGCGAGAACAGAGGATCACTAAACCAGTTCAATATTACCTTCCGGTCGCGCCTTCGGCTTCAATCCCTGATCCATCATGAGCTCAAACGCAAAGGCCACATTGTGCACCATTTGATCCGGATCCTTTGGCGTCAGGTGAAACTCGTGCAACGGAACGAAGAATCCACCGAGCAGTCCCATCAGCATGCACAGGAACACACCGTCCTTAAAGTCGCAGCTCAGGTCGGCCGCCTCGAAGTTCAGCTTGTTCAGGTGCTTATTGACGAATGTGATAAGCGACTTCTTCACCACCGCCAGCTTATCCGGAGCGTGATCGAATAGCGTATCGAAAGCATCACGCTCGCAGCGCATTCCCACGTCGTCGTACTGCTGGGTGATTTGCTCTTGAAATTGTCTATATAAGAGAAAAATGATTAGTTTGGATTGATTCCAACACTCAAGTAGGGGTCAAGCTTACTTGCTCGTGAGCTTTCCGTTAACTTTTTGGGCCATTACGACCGTGACATGGACATTCTCCGGAAGACGAATTGGTGCCCGGAAGTGACGAACCAGCGAAACCAAAAGATGTAGGATCGAAACGATGTTCTTCGTATGGATGCTTTCCACCGTCCATTTCGGCACGTTGTGATGGAAGCCCAGCGTCTGTGGAGAACATTTTTCATTAGCCTATAAATCGACCGAATATCCACTGAATAAATTTCAACCTACATGATTAACGGCATTCAACACCACGGCCAACTTTTGGCGTTGGCCCTCCGCGGACTGAGTCACCTCCGGTACGTTCAACTGGTGACCAGTCAACTTTTCAAATAACTTCTGTAGAACCTGCCCATCGTACAGATCCTCCTCGATGTCCGTCACGATGATCCGATCTTCGACCAGTTCATCATTTATCCACTCTATCAAAACTTGAAGCAACTCCCGGACGTGCGGATGCTGCAGCGATGCAGGCTGAATGATCGACCGCGACTCATTATCCTCGAGGTTGTAGTCTTCCGGAGGGATCTCAGGAGCGTTTGGATTTCCAGGTGAATCGATGGCAATTTTACCCTCCTCTTGAACTTCTTGCACTGTAAGCAAAAGAGTGTAATATGAGACGCAAGCGACCAATCAATTTGTTTATATTTACATTCAGCAACAGCTGAATGACGTCACTTTTCGAATGCCCCCGCACCCGAGTCGAAACGAAGGCAAGTGATTCACCCACACACGCTCGGGAATTCTCAAGGCGATTCTAAATTCTGAATTACCGAAGCCAGCTGTTCAAATTCTTCTCCATTTCATCAATCCATTTACATCTAGTTGATCAAAACAAAACTCCAAACCATCCGTAATGGGAGTGAACTAGTTTCCCCTTTCAAATGCCCATAAATGGGAGAAATTGCACCGAGTTCGAACTGCAGAAAAATCACGCCCTTTCTTCGTCACAGACCAACTATCTCAACCTACCTTCCTTGATGCGCTTCTTGCGTCCGAGGGTGCCGATTTTGTCCCAGAAGCTTTCCTCCTTGTCGAAGTTTTTGCCAGAAACTGGGGTCCGCGGAGATTTTGGCCGACTCAGGGTGCTCATTTTTGTGCGATGATGATCCGTACGAATCTGAACAATCCGAACAAACAGAGGCTCCTGATGATTGATGGTGAACTCGATGAACTTTGTGCGTGTGTTCTGTCAGTGACGTTTGTTTTCTTTTGATTGAAATCGGTCCATCCAGTAGCAGCCTCTCTTTCGTTTATACACTATCCCTTTCTTCTGACGGAAATTTTCTCAATTTTCGATACAAATGCATCAAGTCAGTCAAGCTACTCCGCCTCTGAGTGAAATCAAACGAGCGTGAACAGTGGCGGGATCTATACGCTATCTTGGGACCACTCAGTGGCTGAGTAGATTGTACCAATTTGTACGAATAGTCATGGATTTTTTCATCTTCATTTAAAAGAGAAAAACTTTAAAAAAACACACACTCACTTTTACAAGCATTTCAATTATTATTTTTTATTTTACAAAAGTTAACAAGTGAAGTGTTGATTTAAATTTGTGTATTTTCCAGTATGGAGTTGTCAAAAAATATAATAAACTGGTTTCACTTCGATGTGTGAAATCAACCCAGATTCTGAATAAATGATTTATGCCTGGGGCAGACATACAACGTACAGCGTTTTACCAACAATCAATATGCAACTAGCGTTTTGAAATTGGATCACTGTTTAGAACTCCTTGGTTGGAAGCCCGAATAAAAAAATCTCATAGATTTACAATTGAATATATTGTAACACTGAGAAAAAAGATTGGTAAACGCAAACATATTCTAGTTTCATTTAACCGAAATTTCACGTTGAATTGGGCACAAACATCATATGAATTTGATTTGACTACATATGATGGTTAAAACAGACTAAATTTTTTAGTTATTGTTTCGGGAATTAAGCAGTTAAGTTCAACTGGCATCCATTTGAATTTACTTTTATGTTGGTTGTTTCATTATGACAGCTACGAAAACAAACCGATTTGTTAGTTGGTTCTACCAACGCTTATGGTTTGTTTCAAACAAATTTGAGTATGATTTAAAATGAATTGCTGTTTGAAACAAACGATCGAAACGGTGAAAACAACAAACATTTCCGTTCACCTACATTTCTCTTGTAATAATTTCAATATTATTCATTTGAATAAAGGGCCATCAAACATAAGAAAAACGCACATTTATATTTATAGACCTCTCTCAGTCTAAAAGAAATCTAAAAATGTTAATGCGAGCATTTATACTATTTTCAGGTTTTCATTAAATTTATTATTTTAGATTTTCACCTGCGCTGAAAACTTACGTGAATAGAGCATGCAGCGGGACCGAACAGAAAATGGAATAACCCAAAAAAACTAGTTTGTTTCAAACTAAACTTTTAGTTGTTTTTTCTCCAAACAATATATCAGTTTGATTTAACCGCCACTTCGGTTGAATCAATCTTAAAATTTTATTTGTTTCCCTGAGTCAACGTAACCTGTGTTTTGGTAATAATAAACATCTTGCAAGGTAAAAACAACAAACATGTTAAGTGGCGAACCAGCCCAGGAGGCTGAAAGCCACTCTAATAAAGATAAAAAAAAACAAACATGTTAGCTTAGAACAATAATAATTGGTGTTGTTTTTTGGTAATATCTTTAGGTAGAAACAACCATCCTGCTTGTTTATTTCAAAACAAAATCGTTGGTTGAAAACAGCAAAACTTATTTTTAAAACAACAATTTTTTTAGTATGAATTCCAACAAACAAGTTTGTTGTTTCAAACGGGACTGTTTTTTCTCCGTTAACCATACAATAGAATTCATAGTATGTAAAATTAAAAGTATTGTCCACAACGATAAGATGACAATAAAAGTTATTGTTTCCACAATAGAGTCTAATGTAAATTGAGACATTCACAATAGAAAAGGGGGGTTGTTATGTATCTTAACTGTAGAAAAAATAATTATTTTCCGAACAAATTTGAGTCAATTACTATTAATTGTATTGTTTCACAATTATTAAAAATCCTAGCATATGGAGTGAGTTGTAGATCTATTGTAATGACAATATACATTTTACATTTATCTGATTCATGAACAATAAGATTTATGGTCGGAAATAGATTTTAATTTTATTCCATATTATTGTATTGTAATTGTATGGTTATTTTTATCCGGGAGTACACCTTGTTGCAAGCACCTTGCTGTTCATATTTGCGCCTTTGTTTTGATTTGCTATGTTATTTCGACAGAATATTTGAGAGTGTGTTCACGTGAGCTCATTATTAGGGGCGATTCATAAGCTTGGGACCGATGTGCCTGGGTATACTTTACTTGCGTTCCTCCACAGGCAAATTTACTCAAATTTGAGTAAAAGCATAATTACCAATTGCTTAGAAACTGACATTTTGGCCGGACTGAACTATGCTCGACACAAAAATGAGTACTGTCGTGAAACGGGCAAGGTGGGAAGTCGACTATTTCATTAATCTAGCTTTCTTATCCTTGAGCTGACGCGCCCTAACGTTGGTTTATCATTTGGGAGAATGAAAGAGTCAACTGGTTTTACTCTTCTTCATCTGTAGACCTCGTAAGTTGATTGAACATAACGCCACAGCCATTCAAGCTTAAATCTCAGCGTGTGTAAAATTTTACAACCGTCAATTTAAAAGGAATCGCCAAATGACAATAAGCAACTAGCAAAAAGCAAATTGGTCAATTTTGTTGACGCTATGTGGCATCTAATTGCACGTCAAAACATCGTGTTAATATCGGGTGGCGTGTGGCGAATAACGGAAGGATATTTCGACATGCTAGCAGATGCCACAACTTTACCACATCAGTGGGCACCTCGACTAAGTGAACTACGTGGCGTTATTGAAGAAGTGATAACTAATGCTAGCGATTGCTAGAGGTTTGAAAATTTACACAAAGTAATCAATTAATTTTGTTCTTGCTAAAACGTCTGTCTTTGATAACGCTTTCCCTATCAGAGACGTTGATTATATTTAGAGATACTCAGAATAAAGTTTATCACGTCTGGGTGCGATAGTGTGCCTTCTGGAAATGCGGTAGTGCGTTTATGACTAAAACATATCAAACAGCTTCCAAAATTATTTTTTCTATTGCGAACCGCTATGAAAACTTTGACGTCATCTGTGGGAAAAAAATATATTTTACGCGAATATAGACTCGATAGTGTGCGTGCGTTAAACGTTGCTAAGCTTAATGTGATGTAAGAAATAAGAATAAGAAGAATGAAAGAAGTGGGGTCACCGACAAACCGCCCAAGTAACCATAAGCATTATATCATTGCACTTCCCAAGTAACCACAAGGCTATAATAGCATGCATATATAAGGCATATGCATTACGTCTAGTGCAACATTGAAGCTAGATTAAAGCTGGAAAGGACCCCTCTAAGATTGAACTAAAGCTATATCTTTTGTAATGCCATAAGACATTGCTAATGTAGCATTATTGCGTTGGTAATACATCACTACTTCTTCAAGTTTATCTAACGCTTTATTACTTGACAACTGTTATATTGATGCGATCCCGCATTACCTATGTTGATTTTGGGTTGAATAAGTGCAATAATATAATGCTTGTGGTTACTTGGGTTGTTCAACCCAAACTCAACATCGGTAATTTGAGATCGCATCAATTCAACAGTTGTCAAGTAATGAAACGTTAGATTAGCTTAAGAATGAAGTGATGCATTACCAATGCAATAATGCTACTTTAGCTATGTTTTATGGCATTACAAAAAGATATAGCATTAGTTCGATCTTAGTGGGGCCCTTTTCAGCTTTAATCCCACTTCAATGATGCACTAGACATAATACACATGCCCTATATATGCATGCTATTACAGCCTCGTGGTTACTTGGATGTGCTCTAATGCCTCGTTCAGACTATAGAGTTGTAACATAACACAAGGGTGTTATAAAAATTATCAACACGAAAAACGTCATCAAGATAGTCTTGTATCATGTTAAAACTCCGTAGTCTGAACAAGGCATAACCAAATAAATTTTAAGTTTACAATTTTACACCCCGTTCGCACTATAACCATAGACTAACTCTAAGACCAGTAGGTCCCATACAAATACGATTTTTTTTCTTGGCTCAGTCAGTACTAGCAACAATCAATATGTAACTAGCGATTTGAAATTGGTTCACTGTTGTAGAACCCCTTGGTCCGAATTACACCTTGAAACCAGCACCTTGTTATACATATTTGTGCCTTTGTTTTGATTTGCTGTGTTATTTTGACAGAGTATTTGAGAGTGTGTTCATGTGAGTTCATTATAAGGGGTGCATTATTGAAGCTTGGGACCGAGCTTGGGACGATGTTCTTGTTGACGTTTGGGGCCTGGCAACCCTATCCTTGTTACTAGCGTTTGACGGTATGCAACATATCACGGGCCTTATTTGAATAAGGCCCGTCTGACATTTGTTCTTACGGGCACGAGTGGCGAGTATTGTTTACAAATAATGAATCTTTTGACGTTTGGATGTTAGAGATGTTGGCTAAAGCAAAATGAATTCTCGCCAGCTCCTTGATACTGCCACTCGTGCCCGTAGGAACAAACGTCATACGGGCCTTATTCAAATAAGGCCCGTGATATGTTGCATACTGGCAACCCTATCCTTGTTACTAGCGTTTGACAGTATGCAACATATCACGGGCCTTATTTGAATAAGGCCCGTCTGACGTTTGTTCTTACGGGCACGAGTGGCAGTATTGTTTACAAATAATGAATCTTTTGACGTTTGGATGTTAGAGATGTCGGCTAAAGCAAAATGAATTCTCGCCAGCCCCTTGGTCAAACGCTAGTAACAAGGATAGGGTTGCCAGGCCCCTGGATAAGAGTCTCTATTATTTGGAAATTAGCTTATAATCGCTTTGCCGCCCACTTTGTTTCGCATTCGGCGCTTGCCGCGGAAAGTAAACAAAAATCGCACTGCAAACGATCAAGATTTTCCCGCGAAAAGTTTTTTTTCATTCAGTATTCATTGAACATTGCTTATCAGAATGACATCGACGAAACAGCTGTTCTGTAAATTTGGCGTGTTATTTTTGGTGCTTCACGAAAATGCTGGAGTTCAAAGATTCGACGACGAGATTTCCATTGCCATTGTAGAAAAGGGCAAGAAACAGCTGATGGTGAGTTGTTTATCTATTGAAATTATTTGACACACTAACCAACCGTCACTTAAATACTCCTCAGGAACTGGAAGAGAAGAGCCACCTTCCACGGTACGGCGAGTGTTGGCTTCATGCCTTGGATCACCTCCGGGACGGATGCCGGTTTTTGACCGATACCATTCATGTTGATCTGGCGTTGCTTTTCACCAACTGCTTCATGGAGATGTCCGGCCAGGAGCGGTTAGATTGCGTGTCAGAGCGGACCGAGGCATTAAAGCGGCTCTGTATGAGCGAAATGAGTGACCGTGCCTTCTCTGTGTATACGGAGTTTTCACGCAAACGCAAAATATGTGTTTCTTTCTGCAGAGCCAACGGTGGCAAATACAAGCGGATCAAACCATCGATAGGCTAAGTGTACGGTCCAGAGAAGTTGGCGAGCAGTTGGAAGTAGTTAGTGAAGTGCAGGCTACAGTTTTGGAGCAACAGAAGGAGGTGTGAGGATGCAGGGAGAAATGCTGCAGTTGGGAAGACATTTGTCAAAGACTCTGAACGGGTCCCAGGATGTGTTAAATAGACTCACGTTGGATTTAAGGAACTCCACCAAAGAGCACCAGGCTGTTCTGAAAGAACTGTTTCGAGAATTTTATATGCTTCATAGTTGGATCGTTGGGAAGTATGCTTTCGTGGATAGGGTGTTATTCTATTTCAGCTTTCTGGTGGCGGTGATGGTGGCAACATCCACAAAAGAACGGGAAGAGCACGATCTTATTTGATTCTGAACCTGATGGGAAGTGCACTAGTCGAATTAAATTTGCCGCTGTTGTTCCCGGGTTTAGATGACATACAGAAGGATCGTATCCATTGGTTGATCCGAAAGTTGTTTGCGCTAACTGGATCTTTCATATTCGTACTCTACTGCTATCGGTACCAGGATGAAAATGCAAAACTCTTGAACGAGATCAAAGAACAAAACCGCCAAATAATGGAAAGCATTCTTCGAATGAAGCTGGAGCCGCCAGTAGCGCTAAGGACTTCCCCGAAGCAAGCAAACGAAGATCAGCAGTCTGCGGTCGGTAGTTACGTGTCACGTTCGCAGGACAGCTATCGTGAGGCGAGTCGGAGGTTCCTATCGCCTTCCTCCGTGGCAGAACCAGATACCACTGATTACGAAAAGGAGAACAGTTCAAACGAACGCCGTTCGATGAGCAGGTCACTACGGCCGACACCCGAACGAGAAGAGCGGGCGGCGAGAATGAGGGAACCATCCCGTACCTCGGAATCGAGTGTATCCCGTGTTTCGCGGTATAACTTAAGGAGGAAGACTTGAGGGATATTGCCTACGGCAGTGTTATTAACAACATGCCAGAATTAAATCCCTGTCATGTAAAGGTCCGATTCCGCTCCTGTCGACATGGTCAGTGATGGATTTAATTTCTTACTATTTATTTTAAAGTTACCTTTGATTAATTTTAAGTAACATCACGTATTACTAGTTTAACATTCCAAAGTTTCAAACCAAATAATCTAGTCGTTTAACCGGCCATGTTTCGGTTTATTTATTTATTTATATATAATTTCTAATAAAGTTAATGAATAAAATCAAAATAATCACATTTACTCATAACCTAAGAAGAAACCTCCCTGGGTACTGGAAAAACCTTGTTGTAGTTTAACTTCAACTACCAGGGCTGGCCTGGTTCTTTTCAATTTTGGAAAGATGCACACTAGTGTTGCCAGATCAGTAGTAATCCAACCAAAAAGTGGTTGTGAGAATTCGCCAGTAGTTTTAATCGATAAACTTTATAATTCTGAGGTGGTGTTCAAACTCCGCGTTTGAACGTGTTTTCGTTGCATTGTCAGGAAACGCGGTACCCATTGTGCAAATATTTTTTTGAAACCCAAAACTTCAGTCTAAATATACCACGTTTTTCCTTGTGAGATTCCTATGGTGCCAGCTATCAAAAAGAATGAATTGGCAGATGGGAATGAAATTTTGAGTACGTTCTTATGAAAGATGAAACATTAAAGTGGCGTAGAAATTTTGGTTTTTCCACTGCTCCATAGATGTCGCTTTCAAAGCTGTTTGACTAAGTAGTAACAACGAGCATTCTTCTTTGGTATATTATAGTAATGTTACATTTGAGATTCTCCAAGAAATGCAAGAATATGGGCCTTATTACAAGTGTCACTTCACGGGTGAAAAAACTCACGTGTAAATCAAATGGGAGTCACTGTCCTTACTACGGGTGTCATGAAGAAATAAGCCTCTATCTTGACACTCATCTAGCATACCGTCTACGATTGGGACTGCGACACAAAACGACATTGAACTGACAACTGACTTGAATCTACGCATAACACTCCTCCTTCCTCAACGAAGTCAACGGTTAATGCTCGGTGTCCAGGTTGCTTCCGACTCCGATTGCATTCCGATGCCTTCACCCTGCTTCTTCTTGAAGGTGCATTTGCATCCAACGGTCTTCCTCACGGACGGCAGCGGTACTAAATCCTACGTCTGGTGGTCTAGCGAGGACTGCATTTCCTCATGCATGGGTTTCTGCCAAGCTTCCTTCTCCGGGCTCTGAATTGCTTCAATGTAGCCTCTTGGCTCGCTGGCGGTAGTGCTGGTGACCCCGGTGATTTCTTGATAGCGTTCTGGCAACGTTCCCTTCGTGGCTCTTGTGGATCATCTCGGTTCATCCGGAGACTCTTTGGTTTCAGTGGCTTCGTCTTCGCTCGACTCTTCACTTGATGGTTCGTTTGAGTTTCCGCCGGCAGCGATATCGTACCCGTCAACATCGCCGTCGTCAGCGTGGCCGATAGTCACACCGGCTGGTGTGTCCATTACGTGTGGCTTCAGTACCGAGTGGTATTCAACAGCATTCTCCTCCTGAATTAATTCGGTGGGCTCGTCATGTCTGCCCCCGATGAATTTTACGTCTCGACTGATGTATACTTTAATGTGATTTGTCCAGGAACCAGGTAGGACGTTTTTTGGGCTGAAGCTTTTTCCTCTTCTGTTTCGGAATGTGCTTCCGAGCGCTTGTAGATATCCGATATCTGGTTTTTGGTCGTTCCACAACTCGTACGGAGTGATTGAAACAGATCTTGATAGCGATATATTTTGCAGATACACGGCAGTCCAGCATCGAACAGTACCCAAGTAGCACACTACAGACATAATTAGTTGTAGTAACTTGTCTACAAGTGGCTAAGTCATAAGCAAGTCATATTTATGATATCTCAACCGAATGGCAACAAGTCTGCTACTAGGGTAGGCACCTACTTATTTCGATCAGGTATCAATTTCGGCGCTCTGCTACGTCGTTTTGTTGCGGACTGTATGCCGCCGTGAATGCGCCTTCTCGTCGGTAGTACGAGTGAAGTTTCCTTCACTGCTGTACTCTTCTCCTTAATCGTAACGTGAAGGGCGTACGGGAGCTTTTCCCTTTACAGCAACACTCGCAGACTTCGTTCATCCCGCATTCACGGTTGATGTCGAAATAACAGTTGTGTTTTTCTGCGCGAAACAGACAAAAGCACCATCTCCAACGTGGGTGTGTACAACGCTTTGGCTTGCTTACTTTCCGTTTGCTTATTCGTGTCGTCGTAGCACTGGATCACACCGGGATCTTCTCCTTCGACGACCGCTTTCTTCCCGTCGGCTAGCGTCACGTGCTTCACATCGCTTTCGGGTAGATCCAGGACGATCCAAGGCATATGTTTCTTGTTGTTAATACCGTAATTAATTCTTGGGCGTTGTTGCTTGTTTGACGTTGGAAAAGGTAATGAAAAAATTAGACAGATGGCCAAACGAGAGAAGTTCGCAGATAACTAGATTAGCTTGTATATATTTTTAGGGGTCTTATATGTGTGTCAGTGACTTACCCGACAAAACAGTGACAATACTTAACATACTCCCCCACCCACTTGTTCTTCAAATGGTAAAACACATAGCTTACTAATAGACCTCTTGATTTCACCCTTAGAGGTATGCAGAGTTACCACTCTGACGACGCCGTCCGGACCTGGGTGAACTTTGATCACACGTCCAGTGATCCATGAACACGGAGCAAGGTTGTTTAAGATTAAGCACAGCTGTCCAACAGCTAAATTCGGATGAATCGAAGAAAACTTCTTATTCTTTGATTGTGTGCTTGTTTTAGCTCCTCCAAGGTGAGGTGTACAACAGTTCGATCCGATTTGTTAGCTAGACAATTTCGTTTGAATCGTAAGCCATATGCCATGATTCTTTGCAGTTTGGTAAAACTGGAGTATCTATCGAACAGTTCATAGTTCCGTTCTTCTACCACCGGTAGTGGTCGTTGATCAACCATTGCTACTACAGTTCTTACTGCTTCTCGCATCCATGGTTCGTGCTGTTCCAGTAGGAATGTTGGACCTTTCCACCAAAGTGCAGCTTCTGCTAATTGCTTCATTGAAGAACCCCTTGAGATTAGATCAGCAGGGTTTTTCTTAGAGCGAACATGATTCCAGTCTTGATACGCGGACAGTTCGTTGATTTTGGTTATTCGATTGCTAATAAAGGTTGGCCAACGCTTGGCAGGCTGAGAAATCCAGTCTAAGACTACAGTTGAATCGGTCCAGTAGTAAACGCCTTTGATGTTAAGGTTGATTGTTTCTTTCACCCTAGTCATTAATCCAACTAATAATGTAGCAGCTCGGAGTTCCATTCTTGGAATCGTGGTATCTTCTTTTTTGCTTTGATCGGCACCTGGAGCTATGCGTGATTTTGCGCAAAGAAGATTAACGTGTACGTTGTGCTCGTTAACGGTCCTGACATATATCACTGCCCCGTATGCTCGTTTTGAAGCATCTGAAAATCCATGAAGCTCTATTGGACTACCTGTAGTGCTAACATGCGTTGCGAAATTTATGATGTGAAGTTCCTTTACTTGCTGACAAAACCATTTCCATTCTGCTGTTATCTGATCTGGCAATGGTGCATCCCACTCGAGTTTCTGGCTCCATATGTTCTGCATAATCAATTTCCCGTGAACTACTACCGGGCTCAAGATTCCAAGTGGATCAAAAATCTTCAAAACTTCTGACAAAATATTGCGTTTTGTAATTTCAGTATTCACGCTAACATCACTACTAAAGCTGAACTTATCCGTAAGAGTGTTCCAACATAGTCCCAACATATTTACGATCTGTGCACCTTCGTCTTTAATTGCCAAACAAGGTTCATTAGACTTCTATTTATGAAGCTCGAATCCTGCACTGCTCAAAATTGCTGTTAACTGTTCCTTCATCTTGATCAGCTTGGCCAGCTGGTCGTGACCTGTTAACACATCGTCCATATAGAAATCAATTTTGACTGGTCTCAGGATATTCAGCTTCAAACTCCAACGCAAGTTGTTTGAGGCAGCGTACCGCCAGAAACGGGGCACAACAAGTACCGTAAGTAACAGTGTTCAGACGATCCGCGCTTAGTCGTTCTTCCACTGAAAATCGCCATAAAATCAGCTGTTGTAGTCGATCGTCGTGTACTTCGATTTGTCGAAACATTTTCTTTATATCGGCTGACAGGACATATCGATGGAAGCGGAATCCGAGCAGGATGTTAAACATGTCTTGTTGCAGTGGAGGTCCTGTCATCAATACATCATTCAACGATACTCCACTTGATGTTGGGGCCGAACCATTAAATACTGTTCTCAGTTTGGTGCTCGTGCTATCAGGTCGAAGTACTGCATGATGTGGGAAGTTAAATACTGGCGTGTTTCCTAATGCGTGTTGGTTGTCATTTTTTTCCATATGACCCAATTTTACATACTCGGTCATAAATGCTACGTACTCTTGTTGTAGCTTAGGTTCCTTTTCGAATCTTTTCTCTAGTCTTAGTAGCTTGTCCAGCGCCATCGTTTTAGACTCGCCAAGTTGATAAAAAGTTTGTTTCACAGGTAGTCTCACACAGAATCTTCCGCTTGGTGTTCGCGATGTCGTTTTGACGAAAAATTGTTCGTAAAGGACTTTCTCTTCTGTCCAATCTCTGCACAAAAAACTGTTGGTGTTTTCTGTCATAAATCGAGTTACGGTACAATTCGTCTTCATTCGTGTTATAGTTCCTCCTATAATCCAGCCTAACTCTGTATTCTGCATGAAGGGTAAGTGCTCGCCAATCGCTCTATTTCCACTGCGCAGGATGTCAAACAACACTGATGCTCCAAGTAGCATATCAACTGGTAGGCTTAGGTGAAACTCCGGATCTGCTAGGCTGACATCAAATATATGATGTAGAAGGAGATGTTCGCTCATCACCATGAGGCACCAAGAGTGAACAACAATGTTTTTGGCTAGAATGAAAGATGTGAAGAGAAAGTGTTGAAAGTTCCGCCAGAGTGCGGCAGGTAGGAAAATTAATAGATGTTTTTGAAAATTGAGCGAAAGGGCATGTATCCAATGGTACTCGAACCATGGACGTCAATCTTTGCCTAACATCCCACTGCGGGGTAGGTTGTAGCGACGGAACAAGTCCGCCACTTCAACAGGCCGTTACTCCTCGCACGGAGAATACATAACATAACAATTAATGTATCAAATATATCCCAATCGTCTGTTTTTACGTGGTTGGGTGGTAATGATCCAGTGATATTATCTGTAACAAGCACGGAAATCGTTTTGCAGAAAACTGACCGAACCCAGCTCCTTCGCAACGAATAGGATTTGTTGCGATTCCCACTCGACTTATGAATGATTTGGTCACAAAATTAGTCTGCGATCCAGAATCAAGCAACGCGCTACTTGCAACGGAAAAATCGTGATTTGCCTCAACTAGCACGGAAGCAGTAGGTAGGATTATGTTGTTTAATTGATAAATCATTCCATCAGGTTCTGCTACAAATTGTATTAATTCAAATTCAAACTTACAAGAATCTCGTCATTTTCAATCACTCATTTACTCACGCTTTTCAATTCTGTTCTGTCGAGTGAATTCCGTGGCCGCTAATGACTGCCTTTCGCGGTGAATAGACGTGTGGTGCTTGCGGTCGCACTTGATGCAACCCCTGCTCACTGCTCTGCATTATGCCCTGGTCTCAGGCAGTTGTAGCACAAGGAAGCTCGTTTGATAATCTTGACTTTTTCTTCGATAGACTTTGCTCTGTACTGGCTGCAGCTACCGATAAAATGATAGGCTCCACAGGTGACACATGTTTGGGATCCGGATGGCTTTGTTATAGTAAACGTTTTGACTTCTGCTTTGATTCGCTTTTGTGTGGTGATATTAGAATCAGCTGTAGATTTCCGCTTCATGGGCATCGTGTCCAACACTTGACACCTATCGGACACGGAGTTCTCCAGTTGTTTATAGAATGGCGGAATAGTTCCTGATGCGACCGATTCCCATTCTCGCCGAGTAGTTGGATCCAATTTATTTGCCATTAGATAAATAAGCATTGCATCCCAAGATGCCACAGGTTGTTTGAGATTCTCAAGGCAGCGTAGGTGCTTTCTAGCCGAATCAAACAAATTCCGCAGTTCAGCCGCTGACTCTACCTCCACTGCTTTAAGCTAGAAAAGCTCTCTCGTGTGTTTTTGAACTAGCAATTTAACAGCATACTTCCGTATAACGACACGGTACTATACGACTTGGGCCTAGATTTCCCCGGCTTATCTTGTTTCGTTTCCTTCTTGGCGTCGCGCAGGTACTGACGGTACTCTCTCTGAATGTGGCCCATTCTCCTGCAGTAGTGGCAGGCCAACGGTTTCTTCTTCTTCCCTTGTCCGACTTGCATCGCGAAATCGGAGCTGGAACGATGCTTCTTCGGTGCTTCCTCCAGTAGTTTTCACTTTGATAAGTTGACCTTTGATGTGAGACTGACCTTCTGGTGGTGGTTCTGGAGTGACGTCCTAGCTTCCCTCGCGGTCTTCGACGAAAGGATCAACGGATGTTGATTGTCCTCGATCAGCAACCCGAAAGTCACCGTGGCCTTGGCGTCTCCAGCGGTCCAAATGGCTTCCGTTACTGCTTCCGGTTTCTCACCTGGCGTCACGCACTGCCCAGATTAGCAGAAGTTCCACCTTAAAGCGCCAGGTCGAATAGTTAGTGTTGCACAGTGATCGGAAAAGCCTTTCTTCACGGCGAAATTAATAACTCCAAAGGGTTACGTTTTCGAATAATGATGTCTTCTACAAATTTGTATCTAAACAAATTGTACATCCTATGGCGCTAATTTCGTAGTTCTAAACTTTACCGATAGGGCAGCGCTGTTGGCAACTTTTGAACTAAGCAAAATAGAAGGGTTATGTTAATAGTGTTTGTAGGAAATATAATTTCAAGCAACTAGTTTTGGAAATATTAACTGATTTACTTACCCACACTGTAGTTATTACTTTTGATTTGTTGGGAACATACCGCCTTAGATGATACTCGCATGCATGTGCTTCGTCCACGTAGGTCTTTCTTGGTCGGCTACTTGGTCTTGTTCCAACCATAGGCCAAGATGCCTGCCTGTCCATTTTGCGCCGCCATGAGACTCGGATTTGCATCAGGCTCCAAGCCTCGGCATGCTGATCCTTCTTGCATAATTTCTTTTTTCGTTCTAGAAGTATACAAAAATATTCGCTCCTCTGCCAACAACAGCCAGACCAAATGTAGAATCTGTGTGGTGATGCTTTCCAGAAAATTGCAGACCCATATTAAAACTCAGTTATAATAAAAGTAGACGATTCTTTGAGTGGTAGTAATATTATTGAAATTATACAAATTCTATATTGTATGAAAATAAGGAAAGTTGTCAAATTAAAAGTGAAAATGCTACTACTAGTGCACAGTGGGGCGACTCCATACAAAAGCTGGCCATGCATAAAAATGTCTCCAAATCAATATAAACACGTGTTTCTTAACTAATTTTGGGTCGCTGAATCCATAAATGAAGTTGCTTTTCCAGTAGGACGCACTCAAATATTACGTAACACAAAAATATGGCTTTTTTAAAGCGCTTTGATAGCGAGCGATTTTTGATATTTTTACATAAAATATGGTACGTTAAGTGATGTCAGATTTGTTTATACCATCTCTGGTGTTAAGTAATATTTAAATGGACCCGAAAAATAGTTGTCTGCCTTATTAGCAAGTTGTATAATTAGTATAAAATAAAGTATAAAATATACTGGAATCTCTATTCGACTCGAATTTGAACCCTTGTTTGTACTCTGTGAGCGCTGAGGCATCGTCACAGCCCCATTTGGCAATCAGCGTACAATGCTCTTCCTTACCATATTGTAATCGAGGATCAATTTGATCCTAGCGCGATAGCGGCAAACGTTAAGCGGTTTTGTTGATAATGGCCTGGAGTTCAATCTTCACAATGCTTCCAGTGACGACGAATGCGTTTTGTGGGGGTTAACATTCCTGTTTTGCTTTTTGCACTTGATAATACGGTGGGTATCTGAAACGATGGAATTCTTTGTAACTTGCGAAAGATAAATATTTTAAATGAATTTTCGTATCTGTCCTTTACTGGTTCCCTTATGATTTCATATGCGTGTCTTGACAATTTTGCCTTTACCATAATAGACAACGTTTTTAACGTAGGACTACGTTTTTCTTTTCTATACCGGGTGCCGTTTAAAAATTTTGAAAAATGAGAGCGTTACGCAAAAGTGAAAGGTTTTTGAACGCTTATAACTCTCGTTCGACTAAACAGAATGACTTCATTCATACACCATTTGATCAAAAAGACTCACAAATTTTTTGCATTGAAATTTAAATGAAGTTCAATTACTATAAGTAGTTCAATTTTTCATTTGAAAATGACCTTCTTTTGCTCCCATACAAATTTGCATATCAACAGGTTGAAAAATGTGTTTCCCCTAGCAAGGTCATAGGAAACGAGCAACAAATGTCTTCTTCTTCTTCAAAATAACTTTTCCCCGTCCCACACAAATTTCTGAACGCACAAAGCTATTGGTCGAAAATGACATCATATTTGCGCTACGCTCTGATTGGTTCAAACTGCCGCATTAACCGTGTCAGCAATTGCGAAACATGTGGAAACGACCAACAGACCAATCAGTTCACGCTGTGCATCCGTATGCGACAGACGTGTTCGGCAAGTACGCCGATGAACAACGCCGCCAGAAGACCATAATCATCACACGTCACCTGCAGATGGCCAGCCACAACGATGAGGAGTTGAACGAAAAACGAAGGGATATCGCAAACTATTTCTCCCACGTCAATTTAATCCGTCCTTTTCAGGACGACCAGCTTGCTTACTAAAGAGTTTGGTTGAAGTTTTCTCTTGTTACCGCGTTACGGCTGAACATAGTATTCATTAAACGCCGCGTCCCGGTGTATATCACAAAGAACTAACGAACGAAATTGACGAATCCATGTTAAAAAAAAGAAGAAGACATCGAGTGGTGCAAAAAAAATTTGCTTTGCTGCCGGTGCCTGATTTTACAACTGTGGCCCGTCCCTTTTTGTAAATTTTGCTTCGTGCAGCATTTTCGTGACTCTCTTCTTTCTTGGTATTGCTATACTCAAGTACATAGTGCGCGAGACAGACCAACTTGAATTCAGTTTTCGACACTAGCTCTCTGCTAGTAGTTAGAAAGACTTTGATCACTCGTCACAGTCAGACGGTTGTGGCATGGGAGACAAAACAAGACCGGAAGGTGCCGGTAGTAACAACAATCAATATGCAACTAGCGATTTGAAGTTGGATCACTGTTCTAGAACCCCTTGGTCCAAAGTGCACCTTGAAGCCAGCACCTAGTTTTACATATTTGCGCCTTTGTTTTGATTTGTTGTGTTATTTTGACAGTATGATTGAGAGTGTGTTGGTGAGAGTTCATTATAAGGGACGCATTATTGAGCTTGGGACTGATGTTCTAGTACTGACTGAGCCAAGAAAAAAATCGTTTTTGTATGGGACCTACTGGTCTTAGAGTTAGTCTATGGTAGTAACTTGCCGTCGATCATTCGCAGCAAACCGGAGAAATTGATTTTTAACATACATTAAAAATTTGTTATGCTGTGGGTATAAAACAAAAGGGTGACTACTTTCGCTATCCACTCACTTCTCGCTGTGCATCCGTGTTCGACAGACGTATTATAGTAAAGCCACACGCACTCATGGTTTTCATCAGTCAGGGTCTCATGGTTCTTTAGACTAAATAAAATATAGTAGAAATTTATTAATTCGATGACATCAATTTCTTCACATCAATAAGGAGTCCTACGTCAACTTTGCAGTTATGTCACTGACATAACTTACCCTTTCGTTTTTCAGGTATAATTTGTGATGGATTGTTATTGGGATCAACAGCCTGTTTGATTAAATTTGCAATGTTGTAATTATGGTCGGCACTCATGCTTATCTCAGCGGCAAAGTCATTTGCAGAATGATTAGCTCTCATTTCTTCAGTTCTCCGTCGTTTTGTTCGACAACTACACTCATCAAAGAATTTCAAAGGTTTTGCTCTCGGTGACGGTTCTTTAGAAGGTGGTAATGTACAATCGTCCAGCCATTCCGAATGGTCTGCCACAGATCGGTTACGCTTCCTTTGCGAGTGTTGAAATTTCTTATTGAATGATTTCCAAAAACTATCGAACTCCTTATCCTTATCCAACGAAAAACAGTTGATTGCTGCTGCCTTCATCTTTTCTAGTGATCCTTGAAGTTTCATCGCTTCATATTTCTGTTTAAAATCATAAAAAGCAGTGTTCATCAGAAATAGTTTAGCCAGACCATCACATTTATTTCAGATAATCCACGACTGACAATTCTGAGGAAATAACCATAACAACTTACTTGCAATTTCACTATCCATATTCTCTGTTATTTTGGGTACCACAAGCACTTCAATAATACAGTTTGGCTCAGAATATAGCCTTTAGCAGCCAGATACAAATTAAAGATTTGATGCTTAATGAACAGAACGCTCTTTCAGTTGCTTAGTAATACGGAACAGAGATGAATAGGGGTGTGACAAAGAATAGCGATCAGTTTGTTCAATCTTCACACAAAAACAAAATTCTCGGTAATACCACAGTTTGTTGACAAGCTAGGAGAGTAGTGCATACTCAAAATAGATTATTGTTGATATGATTACTTTTGAAACAATTGAACATGAGATGCTTGAAGCGCTCCAGAAAGGATAAATCTTGTCAATTATTAAAAAAAAGGTGCAAACAGCCAAAAACCCTATCTTTTCTCTCAAAAATGAATACTCTGCGCAAGTCTGCGCAACAAAAGGCGATATGCATTTGAAAACGAACATTTTTATCTAATATTTACAACCAACCCCAACCCGGGCGAATCCGGGCTTCATAGTTTTGTTGCATGGTTTTCACAAAAAAATCACACTTTTTTCGATTAAGTTCAAATTTTACTAAATTTTTGTACTATTCAAAAAAAAAAGATGCAGATTTGTTCTATACTTCATTTCAATGAACTTTCTCTTCAACACCATCTTAATTCAAGTCAATGGTAGACTGCCGTTATACGCATAATTGTCCCATGTTCTATGGGATTCCCTTGTACATGGGACAGTTATGCTTATAACGGCAGTAGAGCTCTAGCAAATTATGTAATATTTATAATTTTATTCAAAAAATCGCAAAAAACACAGAGGTAACATACTTTAAAAAATCGAACAGAACTCAAATTCAATCCAATCACTTCAAGAATTTTGATTTAAAGATAAAGATCCAGTCCAAGCCCTGGGACCTGGTAGTTTTCAATCTACCACAAGGTTTTTCCAATGCCCAGGGTGCTTTAAATCAGGGTGCCTCTTATAACTGAGTTGTTTTATTATAACTTTTTTGTTTCTCTTTGTGCGAAAAAAATATCTTTTAACAAAATATGGAAGACGCCATAACGCACATTTTTGTTGAACCATGTTTCTTAATACAGCTTATCATTCAAAAGTTACGGGGAATTTCAATTAAAACATGCGTTTCTTCTGTTCGACCTTATGATTGTTTAGGCGAGAATTGGCCAGAAAATCATCAGATTCTTGTTTTAATGGGTATCAAGGAACAAATGAGCTGGGGACTGCTTGAAATTGGACATGTTTTTCGTTAAAATTATTGCTCCAATCGCGAATGAGTAGGGGTCGGAATCCTGTTATGTTCTGCGCATGTTCGTAGGTAAAATTGGTCTTTTCAATTATTGGTCTCAATAAACTCCGACTAGAATTAACGTTGGACTCTCTATTTCTGATGTTCCTGAATTACCCTCCATACAATACCTAGAGAATCTCTTCTGAGAATTTTGAATGATTCCCACTGATGTACAATTAATTCCAATTTTAGCGATATTTCGAATAATCGCCCCTAAGGGTTCGAATCGGATTTATTATCAAAAAAAAAAAAAACGGTTCGGTGACTGAATGCAACTCGAAATTAAACGAACTCGTGTCTGTTATTTTGTTCTTGTGTCCTTGGCATGTCATAGTCCTAGTTATACACTTTGATGTGGCATTCGGCATACATTTAAACGAATTAGGTAATTAGTTTAAAACTTTCTTTCTGCGCATGATTATAGTAACTTGCTTCAGTGCAGCACTTATGCCATTTGATAGCTAGACAAGATCGATCTTGCAGAATATGTATATGATTGTAGGAGAAAAATACAAATAGTCAAATTCAATCGTCCTGACTCAAGCACTCAAGCAAGTTGTAGTAGTTAGAACATAAACTATATCCAACCGCTCTTGCCATAAGAACAGATAGACAAAAAAAACGTAGGCCGCTTGGCGCTTGGAAACAGAAGCAACCGGAATAACTCAACACCGAAGAGAAGCGATTAGGATCCGATCTTTTCGATTTCATCCGAATTCTCCGCATCCAGCAGGTGGATCTTCTTGTGGAAGTGGCCTTCGATCGATCGGCATATTGACATGCTCCGATCGCTGTCTACCAAGTTGATGGCGATTCCGTTCTTGCCTGTTAACACGGGAAACATACTTTTACCACCTTAAATCGACAGGAAACGCAAACAACTTACCGAATCGACCGGTGCGCCCGATACGATGCAGATAGGTTTCACAATCCGCCCGACCGTGCTGATCCATGGGTAGGTCAAAATTAACCACGATGGTGACCTGCTCGACGTCAATACCCCTGGACAGGACGTTGGTTGTGATCAAAACCTTCTCGAGTCCCGCCCGGAAACGATCCAGCACGGCTAGTCGCTGCTCCACCGTTAGCTCACTTGACAAGACCGCAACCGAGTGCCCGTCATTGGACATCTTGCCCGACAACCAACTGGCCGTTTTACGAGTCTGAAATGGCGACACCATAGTCAAAACTTTTTGCTCATCAACCTGCCCACCCAAAGACTTACGTGACAGAAGATGATCGCCTGCCCAACGGTAATTACTCCATAGATGTTCGAAATTGCCTGATACTTATCGTCCTGATTGCGACACTTAACGTAGTACTGTTTGATATTGTCCAACGATTCCTGTTCCCGAGCTAAGCGAATCACAATTGGATTCGGTACAATATATTCGGCGAATTCCATCACCTCCCGTTCATACGTGGCCGAGAAGAACATCATCTGACATTGCGAAGACAACTGCTTATGTATTCGAATGCATTGGTCCTGGTGGCCCTGGGTGGCAATCATCACGTCCGCCTCGTCCAGAACAAACACTGTGACCTTTTTCAATTCGAACGCCCGGAACTTGATACCCCAATCCATAAGTTTACCCGGTGTTCCGATGATAATATGATCGGTCAGTTTGGCTCCCTTGGCAATTTCTTCTCCCCGGACGGCATATCGCAGTTTGATTTCCGGGCAAAACTTGGCCATCTTAGCCGCAACCTCTCCGGTTTGTATGGCCAGCTCGTACGTCGGCGAAAGGCAAATCACTTGCGGATAGTTCTTACGTGGATCCACTCTACTCAGCATAGCTAATACGAATGCAGCCGTCTTACCCGTTCCCGATTGACTCTGAGCGATCATGTTCTGCGGTGGATCGGCTAACAGAGTTGGCAAAGCCGTTTCCTGAATCTTCGACGGCGCATTGAAACCCATTGCGTACACTCCCTGCAGCAGTTCCGGTTTCAGGTGGAGTGCTTCAAATGTCTTAACCGAATACAGCGGCGAAGACGGATCCTTTCGTTGTACTTCCAGATCCAACTTCGATTCCACCAAACCTTTACGAATAATCTTCATCAGCAAACTCGCATCCGCTGGACTAACAACAAGAATCATCATTTTTCCATTCCCGAACAAACTCATGCATCCCGAACTTACTTGAAAGCTTCCGCATCCTCAGTGGATGGCACGGATTCGCCGTTTTCACTGGTCGCTGTTTCTTCTTTAACCACCGGTGCAGGATCCGAAGTTGCAGCCGTAGCCGGTACAGCTGTGCTGGTATCCGTTACCTCGGGAGTAGCTGTTTTTTCGCTCGATTTTTCTGCCTCCACCTCCTTCTTCGGACTGTCGGTTTCTTTTTTCTCCTTATCGAGGTTTAACTCGTTCACCTGATCGGAAACATCGATGAATAGAAAACGCGATTCATAAAAAAAAAAATCCCATCATCACTCACCAGAGTCGAAATTTCCTGGTCCTCCGCCTTTTTAATCCAATCGGCTCCTCCGACTGCAGAAGTGTCCGCCATCCTTCTTTTTTTCTTCCTTCAACTGTTCGTCCAACGTTAAACTAACCCTGCTTCGAACTTCTACTGCTCGGGATAGAAGAAATCACAGTTTGTTATTCTCGGTTTGGCCAGCAGAATTTTCCGCACGTTGCAATTGAGCTCCTCTGTAAAAGGAATGGTATCAAGCTGCTTCGGTCGGTGTGTGCCCGGTGGCCTTGCGTGAAATTTAATGCTTTTGTCTTTTCTAATTTTCGATGACTGCCAAAACATCAAAAGACGTTCTCGACGTTCGTTTAAGAGCCGCCGAAGGAACAAGAGGGAAGGAATGATACAAAAATGACATTCGGCTTGCGGATATGAGGATGAACCAGATGAACTGCAAATGTGTTCGGGAAACGGTGAGGGGTTCACAGATGAAAACAGTCTTATGAGGAAAATATGGGATAGTTCGAGCAGTTTCTATCAGCGTTCCCTAATATAAAAATCACATTGAAAATTCGATAATTTAATCTATTGTGAAAGTACAGTGAAAAGAACGATAGATATCATAAAGTCTATTGTTTCCAACGATAAGATAACAATTAAACTTATTGTTTTCCACCATGAGGCCATTATCGACCTAAAAAGTAAAGAGGCTACGGAATTTTCGAGGGAATTTTGTTCAATACATATTACCAAGCGGAATTTTGACAATTGATCTACATGGAACGAAATGTCTCTTTCACTTGCGGAATAATCGGGCGGAATATTGTTTCCGAAAGTAAAAGTGACAGCTTCCATTAGTTTGCGTGGGAACCGTACAAGTTCCAGTCTTATGTTTCGTTCTTTTCAGGTGGATACTGCTGCAGAAATTTCTTTTCGATTCTTTTTACTTTTCCGTTTCAGTGAACGGAATTTAACATGGGTTTGAGATAGAAAAAGAAATTTCTTTTGAACACAATACCGACCTATAGAAACTGACAATTTTACAATAGGAATGGAGGGTTGTGATTTAACAATTAGGAATATCGATTTTTCTCGAACAATTTTAAACAAAAACCATCAATTTTATTGTTATAAAATTGGCTACTATTATTGGTCTAGTATTATGGTGACAATATAGTTGTGTAAGTGGAACTATAAATGGACAGTCTGGTTTATTGTCCAATAATACAGTATTTTCTGACATATTGTTAAAACTATAAAGGAGATTGTAAGTTTAGGATAAATGTCATAACAATAACGGAGACAGTTGTCAAAAGTTAGGAAATGGTCCAAGACTGATGCGGGTTATACTCAGATATCAAAAACATTATTATTACCCGAAAACCAATGCACATGAAGGACTTTGCAAAAAATGTTGAATACTACACGATTTTGATGCTTTATCGCATTTAGCTGTTGTGTAAAATTAAATCTCGCAACACTGCCTTACTTGTTTTGTTTTTTCATCTTCGGCAACACTTTTTTCTTGAAAAACTAGGGAAATTTAAATTAAAACTTTAATTGATCATTTGTTCTAAAAACTAAAAAAAAACACTTTTTCAAACTATCACTAGTAAACGCGAGCAAATTCCATTAAATTCCATCACATTTGGGCCTGTTCATAAACCACGTAGACTCATTTTTGAACATCTCCTCCCCCCCCCCCCCTCCTTCGTAGACTTTCTTTCATAAATTTTTATAAATTTTTGTATGGAGCGTAGACTTTTGCCAAACCCAATGCTCAATAAACATTTGAGATGCTTAGTAAAGGCTACAAGCATTTAAATAGTATTTGAAATCCAACTTTACAACATATAGCATTCAAGATTTTTTTTTTTTTTGATTTTTGCTTGGGTGCCTTTTAGCCACCTGGGCTAGTTCGTCACCGAGGCATTCAAGATGCTGATATAATGCTAATACAATTCTTGTAGCATCTGAAATGCAGAGATTAAGGGTTGATTTGACGATTTCAGAATCTTTCAATCGACTTCCCAACAAACAATTCAAAGCGATTCATGAGCGCCCATGTTGATTAAATGTGGAATTATAGCTTCCAGAGCTGAATAAAAATGTAGTCGTTTTGTTTTTTTATTAGCAGTTTTTGAAATAGAACAAAAAGTTTTTAAATGACTGCCTGTATTTGGTTTGAAAATATGTTTTAAAAGCTGTACTATATTGTTTATTACTCTACAGTTCAATCATCAAAGAAAAGCTTAACAAACATGGAATAAAAGCATGTAACTCCAAAATCGTAATAATTATATAACAGCTTGTTTAATTATTTAAAAACACTTTTAAACAGTTATCACTAGACGCATTGTTCAGCTATACAACGATATTCATTGAATTCCCAAAGAAGTTAAACTACAACCTAAATAGGATTTAATAAACATTAGATGGATGATTTATGGTATTAGTTACAGTTACACATTTATTCGACAACTGTGCAACGCTTAGTCAGATATTTAAAGCTATAGTTTTTTAATTAATTATGGAACGTTTATGGAGAAATTATAAAACTCTATTAACTCATACTCAAATGTTTAAAAACCGTTGAATATGCTTGAGTCACACGATTAAAATAACGAGATACTGGCTGATTACAAACAAACCCTTATTCATCTTGAGTACAATCACAATTCGTTTAACCAATGACCCTTACCACAAATGTGTTGGTATAAGACAGTGCTACAAGACATAAATTAAGACATTTATTAGGCAATTGTGCAACGCTTAATCAATCATGTAAAGATATCGATTTTTAGTATGTTATGAAACGTTTATAAAGCAGTTATAAAACTCTATTAACTGATAGTCAAAGTTCTGTGTATGTGACTGTTAACTAACGATTGTTAAACAGTGTCATGCAAATTAGAGACTGAAGATATAAATACGGCTACTAATTGGGTCAAATGTATAACCAAGGGTGGAGAAGATGGAAAATGAGGCAGCCTGCAATCCAAGGATACCAAGTTCAAGTCTGGAATCGGGCAAAGTCAAATTTGGGTACTGCATTTAAAAAAGATCTTTCAAACAAATGAAGAAATATAAATACAACAAGTATTAAATCAACTATACTAACGGCTGCAAAGAATATATAATCAAAGTAAAAAATAAGTCCATTCAAAGTTTACCCAAAACATGTTGGGGTTATTAATAACATTAGATAAAGTTCTTGAATAAACTTTTTTGTAAATCATTGTTAAACCATTGTTAAGTAAAACAAAAAAGGTCACATTGTCTTTGTTTAAAAGATAAATTAAAGCTCTACAATCGTTGATACA
>JASCZW010007748.1:0-60465 GCA_034211315.2 Aedes japonicus
AAAGTGATCTATGGGGAGACTTTTAAAAATCACTAAGCTGTCCATATTTAAAAATTATGAAAAATTGTAATCATCCGCAACAAAAAAAATCAAATTTAAAGTCAATTTGCTTAAAATGACTATCTTAGAATTGGACGAAATTTTATCTTAATATAGGCAATACAACTGTCTAAAAGTTTGTCAGGCATTGCGAAATGGGCACTATAAAGGAAAAATTTTTTCCTAACAACACATTTTTTATGCCCAATTTTTACCGTGTATCACGCCAACTCGTCTCCTAGTTTGGTCCCAAAACCGCACAGAAGACAATTGAATTTAATTATAATCACGATTTGGATTGTTCAACGGTCTTTGAAAGTTTTAAAAATCAAGGCTGCTATTTGGAAAGGGCTTATTTTGAAATCATAATTTTTTTAAACTTTAGTGATAATACAATTAAATTAGGTGGTTGATCCTGTTTATTGCCAAACCTTTGAAGTATATTACAAGAAGGACAATAAATTGGAAAACAAAAGGTTTTTCATAATATCTGAAGTATTGACCCAAACTCAATATTTCATGGGAAAGGTCCATGTAATGTTATTGGTAGTAATCTCAAGCGAATGGCAAACCCAGCAACCCTTGCTCAAGATTATGAAAACACAATCAAAACTCTTCGAAAACTATATGACTAGGCAGTTGAACAGTCAAAAATAAGTATTACAAAACTGAATTTATGCTTCATATCAGCTGAACAGTATGCAAAAATGTCAGGAGAACTAGAGGAGTTCTATGACCACGTAAAGACAATACCTATTACACAGGTTCATTCCTTTGTACCTATTTCAGAAAATAAAATTCCAGGTAAAAGGTTTTCTGATTTAAAGAATCATCCGAAGAAATTCACTTTGTATGTAAAAGATTTATAATTTAAAATATGAAGCTTTGTTAATTACTAATAAACGAAGATTTACATATAAAAACACATATATTTCAGAATACACCCTTATGAACTCAAAATTCAGTTATTTTTTAATTTATGTTATAAAATATTTACTGGTCATAAGGATTACGTCACGCTTAAAATCCATTACTTTTAAGAGTGATAGTCGGAGAAAACAGCAGTGAAATATCTTAAGATTGAGAACGAGTATGAATCCTTGTCCGGCTTGATGATCGTAGATTCCAAATGATGAAGAAATCTTTTCAGGAACTAAAATCGTTGCGTGGCCCTATTAAATCGACTGTTAATGAATATTTCTGAAGCTAAGTTCACCAAACTTCAGATATTTCAAGAAATCAAGTGCATTTCAGTTGTAGATTTGTCGAATCTTTCGTTGTGATTATTTAGTACTTTAATGAACGAAGAATAACAAAAGTCTGTGCATTTTTCGAAACGCTTTGATTTTTAGTCATAAAAAGTACCTTAATACTTCATTAAACATATATGGTTGTACTCAAATTTTGAGTGCCCTATCTTATCATTAATTTCAAACATTAAGTTAGATAAAATCATTCAAAATCAATAGCAAAGAAAGAATCATATAGCATAAAACGTAATCAAAATGTTACTGAAGATTAGCGCAATATTTGATTCTGTGTTTCAAGACTTACTTTTACATGACATGAAAACTACAATTTAGAGTTTTTAGTGTAATTTAATTTTGAAAAACGACGCGAATTTATGTCTGTCTTTATGTGTATCCAAGCACGGGACATTTCTCGGGGTTTATTTCATTAGGGCGAATCTTACATTGAGAGATTTTCACCGAGCTCACTCTCTTCCATTCATTACAGCGCCATTATAAAGCTTTCGAGGAATTCCTTAGTTCAGATCGAAACACAACAGTGCTGGCTAGCATACTCTTCAAGTAGTAGAATGAAACACGTAAAGGTGATGGGAATATGAATGAAAAAGAAAGTAATCAGAGAGTGCCTCTCAATTTTAGATGCGCCTTTATGGAAAAAAAAACCCCTAGATTTCATGTAAATGCCAAATTACGCCTGAATCTAGCCTGTTGTATGAAAAATATCGAACTTTGTTGTATGGCGCATGAAAGATTGCAAACAACTCCATTGGTTACACCTCCTTTGGCTTGAATTAAACGTGGGGAAATTTTATGCTTGGTAAATTATTAGAATAACTCAATGAAAATGCTTGATTAAAGATGTTTACAAATCGATAAATCCTTTTTTTCAGTTTACCTATGCACAGCAAGATAAATCTTAAATGCAAGTATGACACAGAAATAGTGTATATTGCAATGCTTATTGGTTACCTAGGTGACGACATTGAAGTTTATATGTAAAATAATATAAAAATCGTTCCCTTACATTCCATATAGGTTTTCGGATAAAGCAGTGAGTTGGAATCATATCCTAGGAAATGCAAAACTGCAGCAAAGTTGAGTTTCATAAGCACAAATGCGGGATCTAAACAGAAAGAAACCGCATGTAGGAGAAAGGAACTATGAAAGGGAAAACAGGAAAATGAATCAAATCTTTAATTGAAAATTATTCTTCGATGATGAATAAGTCTTATTTTTTTTTTGCTTCGCATTTTCAATCAAGTATTTTGTCAGCATTTTAAAAGCTAAATTCCCAACCAGTAGAGCAACATTTCCACTGTTGTGATTTAGCGGTCATTTTCAAACATTACCAATTAAGGCTACATACTTAAAAATTATGAAATTTATACGAGACGTAATCCATGTTCTTAAATAGTTGGGGAACGTAAAGAAATATTTCGTGTAACATTATGTCTTCAAAAACTGACACATCCGCAATTTGACATAAGATGTATTCGGTTGAATTTATTTTCTCATCTCTTTCAACACATTCTTATGCACTATAGGACGCTTGCATGTGTCGGTCTCAGGGACAGAAATTTACATGCGATGTTGGTATCATTTTGTGTATCAATGAATGAAATATTGGTATGAATGTCTTGTTTTGGTAGGGTGCAGCATTGTAGCATTGCTGCTTTCGAATAGCATTCAAGGTGATCAAAATGCTTATATGCATTATATCTGTAATTAAGACGCATATGGGGCTACTAACATGCTTTACACCTTGTCCAATATATTCTTATACACTTTTTCCTTGCATTGGTGTCGTGCAACTACTCAACATGCTTCACGTATGTGTTGGTGTAGTTTTGCACTATGTTTATACAAACGCTTTTAGGTTATGTCCGATTGTTTTCATTCGGTGTTTATCTTTTACCAGCGAAGAAGGAGTTTCATGCTGAGGTAATAAAAAAGTTTTTGAAAGGTGAGCGCTATTTTCAGAAATTGAAAAACCTCGGTGTAAAGCGGGATTTTGTGTACCGAACCATCCGAAGGTACCGTGACACCTGCTCGTTGGATGACTGGAAGAGATCGTCGTACTCGTACGGTGCGGACTGCACGAGTTGTTAAAGTGGTCAGGGAACGGAAAATGGCTCCAGATCTGAATGTTTCGAGGTCGTCAATGCACAATATACAACAAAATGACCTCGGATTCCAAGCTTTCATGAAACGTAAGGTTCACGGAGTTTCGGAACCTTCCAAGCAGAAATGACTCGAAAGAACAAGTCTGCTTTTGTCACGGCACGGTGAGGAAGAATTTATCTTTTCCGACGAAAAATTATTCGTCTTTCAACAATCTCACAAAGTCCAGAACGACAGATTGTGGGCTCTCTCTTCAAGAACTGTTCCAGAGAGTGATAGGAATAATTCACGGTTCCAAAGTGCTGCGTCAGTGATGGTTTGGGGAGGAATTTGCAAGCGAGGCAAATTACCACTGGTTTTCATCGAAAAATGCGTCAAAGTGAATGCCGTTATTATTATATTATAAAACGGAATTTTTGGACAAAATTGTCAAGCCATATGTACAAGAGGTATTTGGAGATGATCACTAAGTGTTTCAGCAGGACGGAGCGCCATCGCATACTGCAAATCCCGTTCAGGGATGGTGCCGAGAAAATTTTACCGACTTTTTGGACAAGAATGAATGGACTCCCGGTTAACTGGGATCTGAATCCCTTGGATTATTTCGTATGGTCATACATGCTGGCGGAGGTGAATGACCACAGGGCGTCTAATATGAACCAATTCAAACCCGTAATCAAACGAATTTTGGACGAAAAGCCGATGGAAGTCGTGCGTGCCGCCTATGAGATTATACGTATACACTATTTCCAATTCTTGAATATTCCTCATTCCTTATGAAATACGTTTCTACGCAACCATTACAAAAGTGGCGTACTGGTGAATAACTAAAAGCCTCTTTAAGGGCAAAAGCACCTAAATGAATTCTGTTCCAGTCTTCGACCTTTAATACAAAAATTGTAAGGTTTGTACAAATGGGTCGAAAACTAGTGCTGGTCCCTAGTTGCCAACTCCAAAATGCCACCAAATTCATCCAATCTGATCAGACTTGGTAGACCTTGTTTGGTAGACGTTGCGTTTGGTAGACCTCTCCTAGGTCTTCCAGACCAGCTTTTCCCGAGACGATACTTCATGGTAGAGCGTGGAATTTTATACTGCTTGAACCAAACACTGAAACCTGAACGGAAGGATGGTCACGATTTGTTACAAAACATGTAAAAGGTATTAGAAAAATGAGATAGAGGCGGGATGATAAATCTTAAAAAAAACCGCGAACGTCATATTTGAAATGGATTGTCTTTAAATGGATATGCATCAAGTCATACCAAAGTAGAACATTCTAAAGACGGTTCAAATATGACGTTATATTAATTTTCAAAATACTGTTTATGTAAATGAAAAGTCATAGGTTTTGGATTGGTAAGGGTTTTATTGTATTTATTTTCATATGTACATCTTCACAGTAATGTACAGTAATTAACATAGCTTCATGTATTCAATATATAAATCTTTCACTTACATAGTGGATTTCTTTGGAATATCCTTTGAATCAGAAACTCTTTTAGCTGTAATTTGATTTTCTGAAATATTTATAAAGCAATGAACCTGTGATGCAGATATTGTGTTAACGTGACTGTAGAACTCCTCAAGTTCTTCTAACATTTTTGCATACTGTTCAGCTGATATGAAGCAAAAATTCACTTCTGTAATACTTTTATTTGACTGTTCAACTGCCCAGTCATATAGTTCCCGAGGAGTTTTGATTGTGTTTCCATAATCTTGAGCATTCCATTCGCTTGAGATTACCAACAATAGCATAAAATAGACCCATGAGACGTTACAACGAAGTAGCTTTCTGCTTCCAATCCATACTTGGACTTGAAACTGCACAAGCTGGCAAATTTGTTTTTGTTATTATAATGGGCCGCTGCCCCATTTGACATGAAAATAATTTTTGAGCAATGTATTGAATTTTGTTTAATGAAATTTAGCAATTTTGATATAAACAACTGAACTGCTATTGAGTCATGGGCCAATTATTCAGATGTTATGATGAAGCTTTTGTTTTCCAAATTTATTGTCCTTCTTGTAATATGCTTTAGAGGTTTGGTAATAAACAGGATCAACCACCTGATTTAATTGAACAGGTATACCTCGATAGTACGTACATCAACTTTCTCACTTCAAATCGCAATTGCATAAAAACTTCTGGTTGTATCTGAAATCTTAAAAAACCAAAAGAAAGCGCAAACTTCTGCTCTTTCTTAAGGTTGTATTAGACTTTAGATCAGCTTGTAGTTTTATATGCAATTGCATAACTGAAGAAGAAGTCTATGTACTGTAATATCGAGGTATACCTGTATTATCAATCAAGTAAAAAAAAATAAGCCCTTTCCTAATGGTATCGTTGATTTTTCAAACATTCAAAGCCCCCTTAAAAAATCCAAATTGTTATTATAATTAAATTTATTTTAAGCAAAACAATACATTAGGTCCTAAGTAACATTGAGAGATACTCTTTGTCGACTTTCTCTATGAGCTCCTACGGTCATGTAAAAACATGTTACACTATTTTCAACATACAGTACGGTAGTATAAAGTGTGATTAGGGATTCAATACGCTGAAAACATCACCAAATCGTTTAATAGACAAGCTATTAACCAAAGAGAAAGTCGTCGAAGAGAATTGCTCAATGTTACTTAGGACCTAATCACAAATAATTGGTTTATGCGTATTTGTCCACTCTTTCCGCTCTTTTAGTTCATGCCACGGCAGGATAATTTAACTCAATTTGAGAGGCCTCTTTCCTCAGTCGCATGGGAACTGCGACTCAGTTTCGTAAAAAGTGGAGTCACTCGTAAACTGAGTAATTCCACTTTTTACGAAACTGAGTCGCATCTTTCAAGCATTAGTTGGCTCCACAAGCAACTATAGGAACCTTACATTTCAAATTTACCGCAACTATTGGAGCGTTCACCCTATACAGAGTAAACAGATTACTGTTTAAAGCATGGGAGTGTGGGTGGCTTGTACGTGGTTGAGCGCGCCACAACCCTAACTTTATGTATTTCCTGGCGACGACGGATCAAACGCTCTGCGTGCTGCTAAACAAGTGCACAATAGGACGGCTCCATGTAAAGTAGTGGCCAAAACCAAATAAAATACGTAAATTTTAAGTTAATACATTAATTTAAAATTCAAATTTTCTAAGGGAGAAGGGGAGTTGTTTCGATTTTTCATATTTTTTGTGAACGTCGCATATAGGTTACTAACTTAGGTGGTGTAGTTATACCTCTTAGTCATTCACAAAGGAATTGGAGAAATGCACTGATGATTTTCTGAAGATTTGGCTCTGCGGTCATTCAAGAGGTAAGCCAACGAGAACTACACAGATAGAAAGAAACATTAGATTTTCTACGTTATCTAATGCACATAAAGGGAATACTAGATTTAGCAGAAATTAATGGGATAATTCATGTAAATTTAGGGCAGATAACGCCTGAATCTAGTCTGTTCTATGGAAGATTGCAAAAAATGTTGTATGGCGCATGGAATATTGCATACAATTTCGTTGTTAACGTGACTTTTGGCGTGCAATCAAGTGAGGTGGAATTTTACGCGCTTGTTAAAGTTCATTATTTTATTCTGTGTAGGTACACGAACAGTAATTGAGCTCAATTTGAGAAGCCGCGGGAAAGTGAATTATTTTTGATTAAGAGATTCGAATTTCACACGGTTTTTACACTCGTAGACTGAGTAACTCCACTTTTTAAGAAGTGAGTCGAAGTTTCCATACGACTGAGGGAAACTTCGACTCACTTTCCTAAAACGTGGAGTTACTCAGTCTACGAGTGTAAAAACCGTGTGAAATTCGAATCTTTTAATCGAAAATAATTCACTTTCCCGATAAAAAAGCGGCGTACGACGGACGGATGACGTCGGCGAGACGATAAAATGGACGCGTCCTCTTCCGGGCGCCGGTAGTGGACGATCGGCCGGTCACTTTATTTCCCTGGTCGCTTTATTTTTAATAATTTGGCGGATCTTGGTTGCACAGTTAATCGTTCGTTGTTTTTCGTTCCTCATCCATATACAGGAAAATGTTTGTTTGCAGAGCAAAATCGTATACACTAAAAAATATGAAAACTACTAGAGAAACGCAATTTGAAAAAATCTCACAATTGAGGTTGACGTAACGGATTGATGCTGTATCTTTATGTTCTATTTAGTATATTTCATATATCGGTTAGAAAGATTAATAAGAGTCAATCTATATAAGATAATATTACACGACCTTCAGAAATGATATTGGTTGCTCGCCATTGTCCTTTAAAAAAACGCGACCATTCATGTGAACTGAAAGACTCCTCCCTTCTTAGCAAAGTATGCGTTTCTGTTAAATTTCGACAGTCTTTGACGTGTGAACTTTCTTTTGCTTCCTGTGGCAGTACACTGATCTGCGCATTTTGCAAATCAGCTATTATTTGCACCGCTGGTGGTTGCCAAATCTTAATTAACATTACGCATTAAGGCATGAATTATGATCTGTTATTGTTCCCGCAGAGAAAAAGAGATAAATTGATCTTTTTTCACAATAGAGTCCACGACTTACATATTTTAACAACTCCTGATTATGAAGCTGGAGTCAAATCATGGAAACTCATTTCTCTATTAAGCGTTCTCTGCAAGTAAGATTTTACATGTATTGAACATTAACAACGCCGGCGTCGGTGGTGCAGTGGTAAGCGTGACTGCTACTTGGCACCCCAGTGGGTCTGAGGTCAATCTCAGTCGACGTCGGTAGTTTTTCTGAGGTGATAAAATCTGGTCACGTCCTTCGGAAGGGAAGTAAGTCCGTTGGTCCCGGCTCATATTCGTGAGTCGATAGGCAGGGTCCATGAGGTGAAGTCGTCTCCATGGCGTCCGGTGGCGTCGGCCAATGGAAAAAAAAAACATTTACAATGTCTTGAAATATTGCATCAGCTCTAAATTAAAATTGAAACATATCTGCATTTCACCTTCAAAAAACCTTTAAATTCATCTGTTTTGTCGGGATCTTTTCCATTGCCAATTCCACTAGAAGCAATCACACTTTCACTCGCCTCAAATTCTTAAACAAAAATTTTGCTTTACAAATTTACGAAAACAAATTGACAGCGAAGGAAAACAGGTCCACTCACAATCTTTGAACGGTGTTTTCTCGAAACCATGTTTCTCAAATTGGCGTAAGTGATAACGAAAAATCTAGTAAACCGGAAGAGCCCTGAAAAACTACATTTTCGACGGGGAAAAGTCGAAAACTTTGGATTTTTATGGTTAATTATTGAATTTCTCTAAGATCATAGTCCATCTTGAATGCAACATTAGTGGTGGGTTATTCCAGGGACATAACCGCAAGGTTCACGTAGAACCGCGTTGATTGTAGTAATAATGGTATCATCTGGTGTCAGCCACCAGTTGAAAACTGAAATCATTTCGGTTCATCTCGTGTGCTATATACTAGCGTTGAATGAAGAGAGGCACGAAATTACAGTGTAAAGCATAATTCCTAGATCTAAAGATGGGCCTCAGTTATACAATCCGACACCGGAACAAGATTAAAATAATTGTGCAGCTAAGGAGTGTAGCTATTTCTGTATTCACCGTGGAATGAAACTAAACGAAATAAAATTAAGAAGACTATCTGAACCATTTGTTACCCGTTTCTGAAGACCCGGATAGGGAAAAACATATTTTCAACTTGTTCATACGATGATTTGATTGGGTGCATAAGTAGAATATTTTAAAGTTGAAAATTAAACTACATATACTAATAGCACTTATTTGTTATTTCAGTGCTAACATTTTGTAAGAATTTCTAATCAAATGCTGTATTTATGAAGTCATTGTGGTCAGTTGAACGAGAGTTATTAGCATTCTAAAACCTTTCACTTAAGCGTAACGCTCTCATTTTTCAAAACTTTGAAATGCCACCCGGTATAGCAAAGAGAAACGTAGTCTTACGTTATAACCCTCTTAAGTAAAAAAATGGTTTTATGGTTTCAGATGAAAATTTCGGCCTACACCTACAAGATCTACGGAACCCACACGGGAAATAATTTGTTCTTCAAAATGAGAAAAGCTGGTCATGATTTCATGAAATTGCCGTGTTTTCGTCTGATGAGTTAACACTATGAACAATATTCATGATATCATGAACTATTGTTCCGCCGCATTGGAATAGCATGAACTATGAATCAATCGGGTCCAAACCATCTGTCAAATCTAAATCTATGTTCGAATCTATCGATTTTAAATGTGAACAAAAAATATTTTTTTCCACTGTCGGGATTCGTTTTCATTTCTCATAAAGTAAAAAATGTATTTATTTTTCATGATATGATACCAATTTGATGTGCACTGTTTCTATTTTTCCAAAAATAAATTCCTAAAGAGTACTTTTTTTCGGCCACTACGGGTTTTTCCCCCCCTTAACTCGATAACGCTAATGGGAACAGAGTCATGATCTCAACCACAACAGCAATTAAGCTTTTCGTGAAATTTTGTTCGCGGATGAGGAAACTGATTTTTTCCGTATTAGATGGAGACTTTGAAAGTTTAATTGAGAGTAGGTTTTCTAAAGCCAACATTTTGAATACTTTTGAAATCTATTCAGAAATCGTAATTAAATAACCACCCGAGACTCATGTGTGTGGCATTTTCAACTATACTCTTCCGGTGGACAAAACCATCAGCATTCAATTCAATTTACCTCCCGGTAACTTTCGACGAATTCAATTAGACTCAGTGTGCCCTTAACACAACACGACATAAGTACTTCCACACAGCCGCCCCAAATCAACCTTTCAAGCCATTGGCAATAAATTTTCCAACTCGTTAGGCGCGCTCTGCCACCTTCTGATCAGCTCCTCCCATCAACCCGTTAAATGAGGTAGAGTCACCAAAGTTGACATTCCCCTGCCATGCGGCCGACTGCCGAATAGCAGTCACACTAAAGTTTACCTCAAGCCGTTCCAAATGTCACACCCCAGAAAGCGAAAAATCGACGATAGAGACCAGCCATGCTCTTAGCCAGGCGTGGCACGGCACACACGGTTGAGCTTTCACGGTCAAACGACTTCTGTGAAAATGCCTCTCCATCGATCGGTCGATAGAGCTGGTTCGTTCCGACGCGAAATGCTTGACTCTCAAGATCAAGTTCAATGCGAGCCCAGAAGCGCCCCTGGCGACCGACGCGCGATTCCGAAGGCAGCAGTACATTCTCCGGCGGGCAATACCAATCATGGTTCACAAATTGTGCGCTTTCTTGACGCGGTGAGTGGTGGGTTATTCCAATGCTAGCGGACGTGACAATGTCACCTGAGTCGTGCTGGCTACCGAATCCAAACAGTGTTGACATTTTGGCATATTTCTTTTCCAAGTCGGTGAATTTTTTTGCACAGCATCTTCCCTGAAAGGCAACGAATAGGCGACGACGTGGTGGAATGAGCTTTTGATTGAGTATGTGGCGACCGTCGCTGACACTAAAATGCCACTAAAAGTGTCATGTCGATGAGGGCTGACGACTTGAATGAAGCAGCAGAGGCAGTAAAACTTATACGAGGGACTTCCGAACGTTTGGAAGCGGCCGGCACAGTTGGTCAGATGAAACGTCGATTAGCAATTGCTAACTGTTGTTTTGGTTTAACTTCTTCCCAGTTGGCTACGTATTTGAGAACCTAAATTGCCATTAAAAAACTTTAGGTAAGGAAGACGTATCATGGTTCAAATATCTGCCGTTTAACACTGACACCGTACGGAGCAAAACGACAACCCATTAATCATCGCCAGCGTCGTTGTTAATCACTCTCGTTCCGAAGATGTACAGTACAGGTACCTATGCTAATAGAGAACCGGGAAAAGGGTAATCTTCCTCACCTTACGGCTTACGAGAGGCTCGAGGAAGTACGAAATGATTAGCATAAATTAACGATGAATGTGATGAGTGAGGCTGCGGCATTCAAGATGTGATCATGTTGGTATTTGGGATCTCAGATTGGATGGACAAGGAAGGGTAATTCCGGCGCTGGCAGCCAAAGTAATTGCAAACCTTTACTTAGCTAGGTTGTTGTGGTGCTCATCTCGTCGGTAGTCCAACCGCAATCCGGGAAGACGAGCAACTTTTCCGCGGACATGGTTTCGAGCGGCGAACAAAGAAACTGCTGTTAGCCTGTGACAGCCGGTCTCGATTTTTCATGTAAGCCACAAAGGTGGAAGGATGCATGGAACTGGTATGAGGAATTTAGCTTTGTTTACGGATAGTTTAAGCGATGAATGTTGAATGGGGTATTGAAATGCTAGCATTACCTAGGAAGTAGCACAAACAAATAATGTTCAGAAAATGAAGATAATTGAATAATTCATTTCAAAACTAAGGTTTCGTAACAGTTCCTATATTGTACATCCCTTATGCGAACCCGTATGAACATATGCATATGCGTTTAGTTTTTCATGTCAAGGTTCAACTAAAATATGATTGATTTAGCTTGCAAAATAAAAGAGCAGTATGTACAAGCAGAAGTGCAAATTTAGTGGATTGTGTCATAGGTGGTTCATCGGCACCTACAATGGAATGTAGTCTTGGGAGAACATCAAAAAAGTTACAGAATTTTATACGGCAACTCATTAGAATTCGCAAGATGGTTTGGCAAAAATTCCTGTCAATGTCACATGGTTACATTTAACGATCGTTCGAGGCAGCATACATAACAATTCATTTTATCGTCACGTAACATAATGAAATATTTCGGTCAGCGTTTTAGTTGCGTCTTTTTTTGCAACATTTTCTCGATTGACACAGTATCGTAAAGTGCTCTTCAGCTTGTGTTACCTACCAAAATGCGCGGTCTTACTCGGAACAACGAGTGCGTAATCGCACAACATGTACTGTGAGCGGACTTCTCTTGAGTACCGCCAAGGAAGAGGTGCACGCGTCAGAGCAACGACCGCACCTGAAAATATGGAGAACAGTGTAACGTTTGAAGATGCGCCGAAGAGTGGTCGGAAATTCCGGTCCCGTTAGTCCGGACATCGACAAAAGGTATCAGGGACGCCTACAAGCTAGGAAAACCAGCGACTTCCGCCCGGGACGTTGCGAAAAACCAGAGACCTCGTCGATGAACGTCGCCGTGCGCCAACAGCAAAGACCGGGCTAAGGAAACAGGCCGAAGCAGAAAAATCCAAAAGCAAACTCCAAAACATGAACCGAAACGTGTGAAACCACGGGCCCGCAAACTCTACGATTTGTCAGTTATTGTGGTGACATTCTGGGTGTATAACAATGGATCTATGAAACGCATGTGAAACTAGGTTACAAAAACGCTTCCTGACCGCAATTCGGCACTGCAGCGCAAGGACAAAGACATCCCAGAAACAGAGAAGGCAATTTTTCACCTTTTAAAAAATCGGTAAGAAAAGTTATGGTTTGGCAGGCAAAATGCGAGTGAGTGGTAAAACATTCTAGTCCGTACATCACAACGGAGACGACAGAACACTCAGAAATACTGCCAGAACGTATATATTTCGTGCCGAAAGACACGAATCCGCCGAACTGCTCGGAGTGCGCGGCCAATCGAGACTTTTTTTAGGCTTTAAACCAAAGCAAAGCTTTCGAAATCTCGAGGTGAACGACTGGTTACAAGCCACCATACGAGTGTGCGATGCGATCATGCCGAGGTAGTCAAGCCGAGATCGCCGGTGTAGCTGGTGGACGGAGCTGATCACCGACCTCCGAAGAACATGCCTTTCGCGCGATGACGGAGTGACGGTAAAGAGGTGGACCGGGACGCCGATAGTATCGAGCGTAGAGCGAGCCTGCCGGAGGGGTCAGTTAGAAGCGCCAATACGAATCCGTGGGTGACACCTAGCGAGTAGTAATGGCCAAAAACGTAGCGGCTCCAACCGAGCAATCGCCAGAGCAGCTGCTGGTGATCGTTGGGGGAGTCTTTCCGAACCACGAGCCAAGTCTCTGGTCCCCTGCCGCAGTAGATTTGTCGCATGACTAAACGTTCGAGTATCCGGCAGATCACGCAACGCTGTCATAGTGATGGAGGATGGGCGGCCCAGCCAAACATGCGTAGCTACGGGCACTGAGATGACGGTACCCGCATGGGGCCCAAACAACGAACTCATTGCGAGAGCGAAGTGACGCTAAAGGTGAACAAAGTGCCAGGACGGGATGATATTCTGAACCTCCGGCCATCAAGACGTGCAGTATCTTGTTGGCTCTCGCAAAGTTCAGGGTGGTGATGAAAGATGTCTGAACGAGGGGCGTCTCTTCTCCGCAGGCCTGGCAAACTCAGATCCTGGTTCAGTTACCAAAAGACAGGGAATCCACCAGAGATCCATTGGTCAGTATAGACCCATATGTTTGTTGGACAACAGCGGGCAAAGGGCTGGAGAGGGTAATCCTCAACAGACTGGACAAAATACCCGAAGGGTATAGGTGGTCGTGGTCTCAACAATCCGGCTTGGCTTCCGTGAGCGGTGTTATCAGGTGACGATGCCAGCTTCCGTTCTGTCACCAAGACGGCCAGAACGTGGTATCCAGCGCAAGAGGTCCACTGCCGTGCAGTGGTCACCTCGATGTGAGATATGCGTCCAATAGCTGCCGGGTGAGGCCTGGCCATCGTCGACTCGCTCCAACGCCTTTAGGTTACTAGGGTACCTGTACAAAGATACCTGGGAACGTTATTTCCTGAATCGTGTGCTGGTGTTCAGTTCAGAGGAAAGCAGAAACGTGATTCAGATCAACGCAGGCGTGTCACAAAAGTTCAATCCGGGTCCGGTGCCATGGAACCGGCGAGTTCCAGAATGGGGGCAGCGATCTGTCGGGTTTGCAGCATTACCATCACCCAGAGATATGCGATGAATCCATTGAATTGGTAGAGCTAACGGCCTCGCACTTCATTGGCATTGTGGAGAGATGGATGAGTTCCGGTGGTAAACTGGAGCTTGTCCAACATAAGGCCGGAGGTCAGCGGTTGTTAACTAACTCAGAAAATCGGAGCAACACGTGGCGATTAGTGCATGGTAACCGCACAACTGAATCGAAGTCGTCTGTGAGGTACTTTGAGGGGTCGTAAGATCGACGATAAACCGTCCTGTACGGTCACGTCGATTACGCCCGCAAGAAAGCCTCTATGCCTATATCGGCATTATCCCGCATGATGTCAGAATAGCCACGGCGGTGCAAGGAGTAAAGCGCAACCGGTACCTCGCGTACGGTGGGCCGGCATGGACCACCGCCTTGAGTACCAAGTTAGAATCATACACGAGCAAGCGAGAGTACGCACAGGCTTATGTGGCCAGACTGGTTAACGCACTACCGGAACGCGAAGCGGCTCAGCGCCCATGCGGGGACAGCCGGCGCCGCGTCCATGGGATGGCTGGCATACTTCATAGAAGTGACTGCAGAAGGCTACGTAACAACGGTTGAACAAGAGGCACTCGAAAGACCACTCAGAGCCGCATCTATGGTTAAATGGCAAAGGGAATGGAACAACTCCACCAAAGCGTCGGTGAGGTTGTACTTCCACCTAACGCCGATTCTGCCGTGCCATGGCTGCCTAAGAGAATATCTGCACAAATATGGGCATGCACAGTCTTCCGCATGCACCGGCTGCAGCGATAGCGCGAGGAAACTGCGTGAACATGTTTTTCTCGTAGTCCGGAATGATAGCCGCAAGCGGCCACGATAAGAATCCGGGCACCCTGAGGATGTGCCAAGACCAGGGACATCTGGGACGTAAAGGTATGTATAGTCATTCCAATTTTCGAACTGACCTGCGAGTACCGACGTGAATGCTCAATACAGTCAAAGCTTCGGTGAGACTTCAGGGAGGGCGGGCAGCGCTTCTGGGAGGTATTCATTCCGGTAACTTCGCACCTTCAATGGCACCTCCAGATGTGACAGTAGCGCTGACTTATTTTGTCACATCAACAAATCGTCTGCAGAGATGGCCATTTGCAAAATTGCATTAATGTTCTGGCCTTAAGGCTGTTTTCCGGAACATTAACCATAGCCGATCAAAAGATCGATGCCTGGAAAAGACGTTCTTAAGCTCCTTCGTGGTCCTAACGATCAGCTTTCTTCGGCTTCGTCACGAAACGGCTGGAGCAGTTCTTCGCATGGTAGGGTCAGTTCGCTCAGCAAATTTTTCTTATCGACATCAAGGAGTTGCCGGTCTTCGGTTCAACGTGTATCTTCATTCGGTGCAGCTCCTCCAGTGATCTCTTGCCTTAATGGGCAGAGGTCAGGCCGGACAACTTCCGTCGCGTGACACTTCTTGATGATGGCAGCAGCATCCGGCAGGCATTTCGTACTGTACATCTCCCCGATCACCGCAAGCCCAAAGAAAAGATCAGGAGCTTGGACTTTCTTTGCTGATTAGTCAGCCGGAGAAGAACTTTTTCGAGAATCTTGGTACATGGGACAGACAGTTGACATCAACGCTTCCTTCTGGCGAAAAGGTAAAGCGTGCCGCGGTCCTCTGCCAGTTGCCGAAGTCCATTTCATCATGCAGTTCGAGTAATCTATTACGACCACGACGTAGGAAGACGCTTGTCATGCTCATCTTCACTGCCCTTCTTTCAGGTGGTGCACGCACCCTAGGTCCGACCGGACGCTTCCACATACCACTGTTCATCCGACCCAGGCAATTTTATGGCCGTTTGACAAGTTCCACCAACATCTTGGTCGTGAAGGCGTAGAACAGTGATGCCAGATTGCCCTCGCCTTTAGCCTTCTGCCGCACCTAAGGTCCCGGTAGCGCGCAGCACCGGGATCGTCCATTCCCGGCGGACACAACACGAAACTTCTTCTGCTCCGGAGTGGAGCCGTAGTACAGAATAAACAATCAATGCGAATGGTTTGCTGAACTGTTTTCGCAACCTGCCCGGCAGCTGCTAATTCAACCTGTTGTCATGTTTTTCTCACAACAAGGTTGATTCGCCATCAGATGGCACCGTGATGATCTACGTTTCTGGCGATCATGGCATTTTCTGGGCGCCATCATCTTTCCGACTGCTTACCTGACGTTCTTCTAATACTTGATCCTAATGGAATACGTGTTGAGCGATACTTGGTCAAGCCTCACAATTTACAGGCGAGGCGGCACCGGACTTTCAAAAAGTGAGTCCAAAACTTTTTTGCGACATAGTGTTTCTGCACCATGACACTTTCAGTGGCACACTGGCTGAAGTCACAGAAATCGCGACACCTGGTAACCATTTCAAACGGCTGCGTGTCGACTGGGAACCACTTATCTTACAGCGGCAGCTGGCGGTAGTAGCCTGCTGCACAGACAGAGCGCTAACGATCTATCTGGTGCATACGTGGCTTCAGCCAGGCGAATGGTAAACACGGAACAACAAACAACAGTGCCACAATTCAACTTCTGCTCGTTTCGCCTTCCGCGTGCACTCCACCGCAGATCGTGGCGGCAACATTCGTCAGCGTCTTTAGCCTGGGCGCGTTGATTGCTCCACGAGTGATGGTTCATGCAGAGATGGCATTTCGCACCAGTGTTACCGATGCGTTGGATCGGTACCTGCCATGAGACGTACAGCGTTTTTTTTCGGAGGCAACATGTTATGCAAGTGTGCGCGCTTGAACCGAGCGAATCACTCTCCCTTTTAAATTCGACCTGGCTCTCACGTGCTCTATCTGTCTTCGCCCACGTGCTCACGCCTCGCGCTCGCTGGCTCGCACACCAGGCGTGAGGACGTGCCAGTGCTCTGTTCTGTGATTCGCTGGTGCGGTTGATACTGAAAATTTCGTTGGCGTTGCAGAAAGTGTCCGAAAGAAGCAAAGGCAGATACATTCTTCTTCTATCCTCAGTGACATAGCGTTAAAGGTAACTTGGCAAATCCGTGCTGCATACAGTGTTGCGACGATGCACAGATTTATCCATATTGACACAAATTTTTTTGTACATTTTTTCATACAGAGACTATGTGTGTGTGAACACTACAGATTTTTGAGACCAACCTCAAAATGTTTAACTAAATTGCTCGTCTCACTCAAAAGCCTCAAATTGTAAATATGTGTGCATTTATGAACCCATTGTTTTTTCAAATCTACTGTCATTGTGTCAGAAGTGCCCGTGAGCAAGAGAAAACATTTCTGGCACCGACACCAACAATTAATATTTGAGGTACAAGCCAGGTTGCATATCATCTTTCCGTTCTCGCTTTCGTGCAAGAATCTTTTGTTTTTGTTTCGATTCGCTCTTGTTGATATGGACAGAATTTATGAAAGGTTAATCTGACGTAAATCAAACTTTATGGGGCGATTCACGAGGCTTGGGACCGAGCTTGGGACCGATGTGCTGGTACTTCCAGAGCCAAAAACTATATCCATTTTGTTCTTGACTATCCAGCCCCTGCTAATACTACAGTGACAGATGGCAGTCTGAAAGTCAGTTTGTGTGAGTGCTCTAAAATGATTTGTCCATCAAGTTTTTGAGATAATCTTTGAAGAAAATTTTGTAGAATTCTATTCAAATATTCAATGAAAAATTCTCAGACCTTCCTTGAGATATTCCTTCTTGCGTTTGTAAAGCTGTTCATCGGGAGTATGTAGGCATTCCTCCAAGGATTCTTCGTATTTCTTCTGGCATCTTATCACAGTTTTTCCAAACGACTGTATGCACGATTTTGATGAACCTGAGCTTGTGAAATTTAAAAGAACTCCACAAAAATTTTAAGTTAATTCCTGAAGTAATTCTTGGAGAAAATCCTGATACGCTTGAGAGATCTAAGAACACCTTTTTGCCCGAACTCGATAATCTCATACATTTAATTATTGATTTTAAATTTTTGCAGAATTATTTGTTAAATTTTGTACAAGATATTTGCAGAAAATCTTACAAATAGTTCTCCTGAAAATACTTCAACAATTTCTTCAAGTATTCCGCTGGAGAAGTGTTTGTCTCAATGTTCCTAAAGAAAATTTTCATGCATTCACGCAGAAGAATTTTGGGAAGTAAGAATAATGTTCTCGATGGTTATTTTTGCTATTCAAAGCATAGTTATTTAGATTTTTGCAATTGCTAAACAGTTCCAGATTGATGGCACTGATAACAAAAACAAATGGCTTGTGAGCTTTGGATCAGATGGAGCATCAGTAATTATGGGTTCTGAGCGATCCGCCCAGAAGCTGCTCCCCATTTTATAATAATGAAATGTACTGGCTACAAAGTATCTTGGAATTAAAGCCTTTAAAAGTTCTGCATCCATCTGCCACCAGATTGTTGTCAAAAGGCGTTTTTTGAAACTCATGTTGTTTATTGCGTTCCAATCCAACTGTGACAACAGTCAAACCACACAATGCATTCATTGCATCTTAATGACCCGATAACGCAGCCCCTTCTCCACTTCTTGAGCTACGTACTGCCCATTGTCAACAAAGGAAACCGTAACTTCCAGTTAGAAGTTTCGGAACTCCCGAACATGTGCAATCAGTTGAAGTCTCGCTAATGGTTTTTCTTGCAAATATTTGTAGGGATGGTTACCTTAAACACCGGACGGGTCCCGGAGTTTCTGATTTTGTGAAACATCTTCGTAAGAAATTGGAAATGCATATCGGGGTAGCAGCAGAAGAAATACTTGGATCCAGAATCCTCTTTGATACCAGGATGGAGGCTATGTTCTTGATTTGCTGTGCTTTCTATACCGAATTGACTTAACAGATCATTATGCGCTTTGATCTGAGCGAATCCAGTTCTGACTACTGTATCGGGCGTTGACCCCAAAAAGCTGCACACTTTGAGGACACTCGATTATCCGATTCTTCTTTGAAAGCACTAAAATGTTCACTGCGAACTTTCTACTAAACGGAATAAAAATGATCATAAATAAGAAAATATTCAACCGATTTGGAATATGATTACTGTTTTGGATTCAAAAACTCAACCACTTTTTCCCAAAAATGTATAAAATGACCGATGATGACCGATCCGTATTCGGAAATACTGGATATCCGGAACCATGTTCCGAAAATGGTATACCTACAAAAGATTCCAATATAAAACCAGCAGTAATGACACTAAAAGTCATTCAAAGAATACACAGGAATGTATGTGTTATTGCCATATGATAATCCGGTGACCTGTTTCAGGATCAGCCACCACGATGCAGGCTCCCATTGAGTCACGGATGGCCAGAAAATTATTTGAATAGAACTCTAAAAATATGGGTGTCAAAATTCTTGGAATCGTTTCTGAAGGAACAATCAACAATCAAACCAAATATGTTGATATTGGTACGACCAAATAAAATCTAGACATGTTACATTTCCTTGACAAAATAACACTCAACGCAGAGAGGATAATTGCAAGATGTAAGTTGGCCCATAATTTGCTCCATGCCCTTCTAATAAAATTGTTATTGTTTTCTCAGGCTTGTCAAACCTTAAGAAAAAGCACCAATTCCATTGACTCTTTCTCAAGCTCTAGAAGAAACTCAATAAAATGAACAAGAAAAAAAGCTCCCTGCAATAATCACACTCACAGGCCGACCTCATCCTTGTTTTTTTTCTGTTTTGCTGCATCAGGCACCCTCAAACCTAATTGCAGTCGCGTCCTCCATACACTGAATCAAATTAGCCGCCATTTGCGCGCTGACAGAACAATACCTTCTATCTCGGTGTCTGCCCCGTGCTGCCAAGCATCAACCGGTTCATCCCCAAATGATCACACATCTTCACAAATTGGACATGAATTTCAAGTGAGTAATTATACTCAACGAAACGAGAATAAAAAGCCCGCCTCACTCGTCACCAGTCGTCTTCTTGTGGTACGCGCGCGGCGCTCGCGCAAGACTCATCCAGCCACTTCGGACTCGGAACAAACAAACTATTCCATATACCAATCGAATCCGAGAGTGAGGAAAAAATCAGGAGGAATTTCGATACGGCTCCGGCGCTCTGCCTTAGACTGCGAATGTCGCGTCTGTGACCGAGTCTGCCGGTTAAGGCCGCGGTCATGATCAAGACTACCGCATGTCGCACGAACTGTAACTTGGCAAATGTGCGCGCATCACGAATTTGATGGGGCTTTTTGCCGAGGCCATCACGCCTACCAGTCGTCATTTTTTGGGTGGATTTCCTAGTGACCTAGAGATTAGGAGGTGCAGTCAGCGGATCGTTAAGGCTTCGGTTGACAAATCTTGAGACGAGATGATTCTGGTGGATGCAGATTCGGTCACATTCATCACCAGTGACGCACTCCGACGGTGGGGCCGTGGACCAGCGGAGATCGATATGAGCTAAGACACAGTTCACAGCCTTGAGGCGACGTTTGGTTCTTTGGTTGATATGGTGAGGTTTTGGCATCTTCAATAGCATCACTATCTATTTTGTTCATAGACAAATGTGATCGAAGAACTGAAAGACTGAATAATCAGCATCTCATTCTGGATCCAATCAACTGATCAGTTGCTTTGATTTTATGGTAGATTATGCCATCGAATGTCAGCGTCCTTAATTGATAGACGACATTGAATATTTCATCAGTAAATAGTTCGAAAATGAGGTAAGAGTAATTGGTGAGTTTTGTGGAGCAGTGATTCAGCAGTCACTTGAACACTTTCATCCATATGTCAATTATGGGAAAATCAAGACGTAACCAATGATTCCTCAATTTCTGGCCGCCAGATTCCAGCAGGTTAGGTTGCATCAGCATGACTTTTTCTCCTACAATGAAATCTCGGTCAATGAACCCAATTATCAACGGCGCGTGGATTTGGATCCAAAATTACTGCTCGGGAGACGGAGGAGCATCCCACAAATCTGAGCTAAGTGGTGACAATGATATGAATCGGTTGAGAGGGAAGAACGAGCTGACGAATGAAAAATAAAAACAAATTCAAATCTCTGAAGCATGCCTGAAACATGACGTGAAGATTGTTATCGAAATATTGAATAGCTTGGAAAGCCTGTTTGATGGTGTCAATTACTCAGAGACGTAGGCTAGCGAATGGCTTAAGATCTGTGGAGACTTTGCTGAGCTCGCGATGATGAGTTAATATATTCATTATTCGTTTTTTGCTGCCTTTTATAGTTGGTGTATTAACTATAAAAGCTGATTTTTTGTGGGTTATCGTTCCTTTTTTTTTTTTTTTTTTTTAAAAAAAGAACTTCATTAAGTATAGTATATAAGTAAGTAGTAAAATAGAATAGAATAAAAGTGTTATTGTTGCATTTATAATTTTGAAAAGTTCTATTTCATGGTCGAAGCAGAACAAGATGGGTGTTTTAAGAATATTGACATTTCTTTTGAAAAATCGATATCTACAATATCAGGATCTTCTGAAAATGTGATTCATTTGATGTGAATTTAACTTAGATGTTTGTATGAACTGATATATGGATTGACATATTTGTTTTTCCATCCAAAATCAAAGACTTGAAATTAATTTGAACTGTGTTTTGTGTTTTGTGTTCATTTGTTCTCCGTTTCAAAATCAAAGACTTACAAGTACTTTGAGCATCATTACACAGAAAGTTTTAGTTTATACTAGCTGAACCCGGTGCGAGCCTTGCTACGCATGCACCTAAAAGAATAAAAAAATAATATAACTTGTGCGTTTATAATGTTTTTTTTTCGGAATGAATTTGGTTAAAGTATTTTCGTTTGTTAATGTGTGAAGTTTTTGCAAAAAAAACGAAGGTAGCTGTTTTTAATTTTACCCTTGGACCGGTAATTTATACCGGTTCTTCTTTCTGTGTAGATGCATTTCACAGACTTTTGTGTAGAAGCATTTCCATATCCTGTCGTTTGGAGCGACATTTTCTCTTGCATAACCTTAAATTAACTTCTTGTGCATAATGTAGCACTAAGAGTAAGCACTCCCCACATCTTGACCACGGTATCTTGACTAAGAATGGGGTTCAAACTTCTATCAGAACATGCTGACTACCCGAGATATACATATTTTTGTTTAAGTTATCATGTTTGGTAGAAATTTGTATTTCATTTGTATGGGTGCCCCCCCATAAAAACATTTCTTGCCTTCAGAAACTCGCCCAAGCCAAATTTGGTTTCATTTGCTTGATGAGTTCTCGAGTTATGCAGAAATTTGTTTTTAATTTGCACGGGAGCCTCCCTTTCTAAAGGCAGGAGGGGTCTTGAACCACTAAGAAAACATTTTTTGTCTTCAAAAACCTCCACATAACAAATTTGGTTCCATTTGCTAAATTAGCTCTCGACTTATGCAGAAATTTATGTTTCATTTGTATGGGAGCCCCCCTCCCCTCCTTTCCTTCCAGAGAGCGAAGGAGTCTCAGAATGTTTCTCTCTTTTGAAAACCTCCACATGCTAAATTTGATTCAATTTGCTTAATAAGATCTCGAGTTATGCAGAAATTTGTGTTCCATTTGGAAGCCCCCCAGGGAGGGAGAAAAGGGAGGGGTCTCAAGTTACCTTAGAAATATGTTTAACATTCATAAACTTCCACCTGCTAAACTTGGTCCCATTTGCTTGATTTGTTCTCGAGTTATGCAGTAGTTTGTGTTTCATTTATATGAGAGCCCCCTCTTCCACGGAGAGGAGGGGTCTCAATCCATCAGTGAAAAATTTTTTGCCTTAAAAAACTTCCACCTGCCAAATTTGATTCCATTTGCTTAATTACTTCTAAAATTATGCAGATATTTGTATTTCATTTGTATGGAAGCCCGGATATGGATGTGGAGTTATAGAGCTTTTTTTACCCCACTAGCCTTCTTTTTTTTAAATAATTTATAGATACCTTTGCACGGACAGGCTCAAGATCAACAAAATAGTGCTAATCCCGTGTGAAATTTTCTGGATAATTGAAAAGAAGCTGTTTCAACTACCGCAGGACTCTGTGAACGAAGATATGGCTGGTTTTACCCCACTTCTCCTTGTATTCCTGAATAGTTTATAGATATCCTTGCTCGGAGTCGCTCAAGATCAACAAAATAGGGCTAGTTTTTGTGAAATTGCCTGGAGAACCGAATAGAGATTGTTTTATATACTGCACGGTTCTGTGAACAAAGATTTAGCTGATTTTACCCCACTTCCTCTTATATTCTTGGGGAAAATAATTCAGCTGTATGGGTTAAACTGGGGTGAAATCAGCCATATTTTTGTTCCCAGACCCCTGCGGTAGATGAAAAAACTTCGAATTGAAACTTTTTCAGGAAATTTTCTTAGGACTAGCATTATTTGGGTTATCTTGAGCTATTCCGAGTAAAGATATCTATAAGCTATTCAAGAAGGCATCTATTTGGTTGATCTTGAGCCTTTCCGTGCAAAGATATCTATAAACTATTGAAAAATAAAAGGGAAGTGGTGTAAAATCAGTCATATCTTCGTTCACAGAGCCGTGCGGTGGTTGGAAAACCTCTATTCGATTCTCCAGGAAATTTCGTATGGGACGAGCACTATTTTATTGATCTTGAGCCTCTCCGTGCAGATGTCTATAAATTATTCAAGAATATAAGGGGAAGTGGGGTAAAATCAGCTCTATAACTCCACAACCATATCCGTGCGGTGATTGAAACCAGTTCCATTTGATTTCCCAGACGATTCCAAGCGGAAATGGCCTTGTTTACATGCCGCGCTTAAAAGCGACAAAAGTTACAGATTTTTTCCTCAGTTTTCATCAGTTTAAGCCCACTGTGCAACGGTTGAAGCTCAAAATGATATCTTATATGAGTCCACGTAAACAAGTTGAGGAACAAAAAATTACATTTTCCATATGGTTTTACTGTTAATATAAATACAAATCGCCAGGTGTGACCTCAGAGATCTAGTTCTACACTGTAATTTTAGAAATAAGGCTCTTTAAGGCCATGTATTGTAGTGGTTATTACTAGTACACTCTTATCCTGTACACTCTCGATCCTTATGTACCCGTACATATTTTAAGACTTAAATTAAAAAATGACAGACTTTTGAGTTAATTAGGATGTATTCTGGAACGTTTGTTCTTCTTCTTTTACCATTTCAAGCTTAGGAGCTAAATATGGTAGTTTTGATAAGATTTCTGTGAGAAACCGATGATATCTTGAAGATAGATACAATTCGTATTTCTCGGAAGAAAAGTTTCAAAAATGTTTGATTTTTCCAGGAATCGTTTTCTTATATTATATTGTTTGATTGCATATTCTATGCACTTGTCAGCAGTCACATGAAATGTCCAGAACTTATAAAAGCTTCTAGAACTAAACGAACTTTTAAAAAAAATATTTGCTGAATTTCCATGAACTGAATTATTATGGAATGAATATGAAAATTGGGTGGAAATATGTATAACTTGACTGAAGTTGGTAAAGTTTCTTGAAATTCAAATAAACATTTTGGAAGTTTCAAGATAATCATGAAGTTTGCTCGCTTTCTTTTGAGAAGAGGTGGAACTTAAAAGAAAATCATTGAATTGCCGAAAAATTTCCAACGTTTCAGGAAACTTGGCTGAACTTCCAAAAATTGTGCTGATCATCCATGGAACAGAAAATTACTATCTGAAAATTACCGGAACTTTGAGAGTCAGATGTACCATTCCAGAATATACTTGAACTTCCAGTTGTTACATCTTCTATAATAAACTGCAGAATACCACAAAAAGTTTAATAACTTACGAGAAATTGAAAAGAAATCTGGGAAGTTGATCGATCTGCATAACTTTTAATAGGTTGATGGAACTTCTGTAATATAAAGTGCATTTCCGTTAAACCTCACAAGAACTTTTAAGAATCTCCAAGATTGTGATACGGCGAAAATTCCGTTGAATTGATTTTAAAGTAGTCCATTTTTTATTCTTGTTTTAGTTCGGTTCGAAAAATTATACAGTAGTAAGAAATTTAAGTTCTCCTCAAACCGTAACTACCCTGAGCTTCTGAGATATTTTTTAAACTACTGGAAAGTTTCCCGTGTATTTGAGAAGATCCCTGAACTTCTAGGAAACTCCTTAAACCTATGGAAAAATCATTGGATTGTTTCTTAAACTTTTGCGAATACTTAAAAAATCCTTTGAAGTTTCCTGAATTTCGGAACGTTTGCTGAAATTCTAGAAAGTTTCTCAAACTTTGCGGAAAATCCCAGAGCTTCTGAGAAATTTCCTAAATTTTTGGGAAATACCCTGAGCATCTGTGAAGTTCTTTGAGCTTTTGGGAAGTTTTCTGAATTGCTGGGAAGTTCTCTGAACGTCTGAGCTTCTGAAATGATTCCTGATCTTTGGGGAAGTTCCCTGATTTTTTGGACGTTTCCTGAAGTTTTGAAAAGTATGAATTCAAGCTGAACAATGCATTAGGTCCTAAGTAACATTGGGAGACTATCTTCGTCGAGTTTCTCTAAGCGTTTCTACGGCTATGTAAAAACGTGTTCAAGTGTTTTTATTACACAGTTTGGTAATATAAAGTTTAATTAAGGATCCAATACGTCAAAAACATTAGCAAATCGTATAAAAGACAAACTTTTAACAAAAAAAAAGGCGACGTAGAGAATCTCTCAATGTAACTTAGGATCTAATGCATTGTTCAGCTTGAATTTCTGGAAAAAAAAGTTCAGAGCTTTAAAGTTCCTTAAACTTCTACTAATTTCCTGAATTTCTGATATGTTCTTTTACTTCTGGGAAGTTTCATGAACTTCTGAGAAGTTCTCTGAACCTCTAGGAAGATCCGGAAACTTTAGAAAAGCTTTATGAATTTCAGACTTCTCTGGTCTTATGGGATATTTTCTAATTCTCTGGGAAGTCTCTTGAAATTTTGGGAAGTTTTCTGAAATTCTCGGATGTTCCCTGAACATTTTGGATAGTTTTATGAACTTCTGAGAAATACTTAAACAATTATGATAAGTTTTCTTAACTTCTGCGAAGCTCCTTAAATTTCTGGATAGTTGTCTGACCTTCTGGGAAGAATGCTTAACTCTTGGAAAGTTTCCTAAACTCATGTGAAACTCTCTGAATTTATGGAAAATTTCCTGAATTTCTGGGAAATACCCTGAATTTCAGGGAATTTGCCAGAACTTCTGGAAAAAAACCCTTAATTTCTGGGAAGCTCCCAGATTTTCTGGAAAGCTCCAGGATTTTCCGGAATGTTCCTTAACTATCTGGAAGTCGCAAACCTTCTGAGAAATTTCCTGAATGTCTAAAAAGTTTCCTGAACTTCTGGTAAGTTTCCAGAGTTTCTTGAAAATTCACTCAATATATGCAATTTTTTCGAACTTTCGGGGAGCATTTTCATTCATCAGTTTTGGGAAGTTTTGGGAAGCATTTTCGTTCATCAGTTTCTTCACATCTTCAAATGTTGTTGGAGGACGCAAATACTGCGGGCCGTAAGTCCTCAGGATAGACTTTCAAAAATTCCTCAGGAGCTGGTTGACTTCCCAATCCACACATTTTCGTTGAGAAACCTAGGTGAGGAACCGTATTCCAACATCCGTAAGGCTGGAGTGCACTTTTATAACAGGATCCGGCCAAGTTTTCCAGCTGCATCGTAACTTAGCTGGAAAAAGTCATAAGATAACTCTAGTTGTGACATAATGTCCCGGAACAATTTTATTGGAATACGGAAGCGACGCAGAATGTGCTTCTCGTCGTAGGTTGGCGGATATCACGGTCGACGTTGGGGCGTCTTACAGGACGTGACCCTCTCCGTTTCGACCTTTTGTTTATTCACTGCCAAATTGTCTAATATCGCCTAAATGAAATGCATGTATTCACACACTCACCTTGAGTCAAACGAAAGAGCAGGTATTCCTCGTCGTCTGCTAATGACGCACTACTGGCAGTAAAAATTATTTGGTCAAACCAACCCATAGTAAAAAGTATGCAACAAGAAGTACAACACCGGTGCTGTGTACCCAAAGTTGGTCTATTTAAGCTGGTTCTATTCATGTTTTGCTCATGCTAATCAAGTTTAAGGTAACTCCAAAAATAGACCACCGCTGAAGATGCCCTAAGAAATTTTTAAACAGTTAACTACTACCCAAGTAACACGAAACCGGCATAATTGGTTACAGCAACTTGATTCTGACTTAATTGAGTAGCATTGGAGTAAAATCTACTGTATTTCAACAATTGTGCAACTAGGGTAGGTCATTTGGAAAATCGTCATGACCATAAATTTGGCACTGTAGAGCAAGATACATATGTGATCACGTTGGCTTAGCTTAGCTTAGTTTCGCTGACTGCACGTATTGATGGTTGCTACTCCGTGATTGACCAGAATCAGTGAAATTGCACAATGAATTAACTGAATAAGGCTGGAAGTAACCTACTATTTTCACTGTACACGTTTCAGAGACTCAATTTCTTTGATAATCAATAACGGAGCCAGTCACGTCCTTGCTACCAAGTGGGAATAGGGAAGGAATGTTAGTGTGACATCCCAAAGAACATTGCCAAAACTATCCAGCTTTATTAAGTTTTATTGAAGTTTTATGAATGCAACTAGAAATCAATTTGGTTTTATTATGGCAGTAAGAGGTGCCAATCGGTTTTACATTTAAGTCAGGTTTATGAGAACCTACACAGCTTTTTTACAACGATCTTTAAACCTTGTCTTCTAAAGTTCTTGTTACTCCTTTCAAAGGTTATATTTTGACTTTCTGAACTCGTAAAATGCTGTTTTGAAATGCAGTTTTAGGACTCAATCAAATTATTCTATTATGGTTAGTCAAAAAAGCGTTTAAAGTCCATTTTGCCTCCAGTAAATGCATTAAACGGCAAATTAGCATTGAGGAAAGTCACCAAATGACCAAATGGTTTTATTGTAGTCATTGCGAAAATAAATTGGCTTTTTGGCAAAACTGTGATTTCTTCCAATCGCCATATTGAAATATATGAAATAATTGAAATGCGGAAAACAATACACCAAATTTTAAATGCAACGCAACTGAACTGCAGAACAGAGACCAATTTTGACATTCCTTTAGATAACTTTATTGAATTCCATAAATTTTCAGGAAATTCATGATTGATTAATCGAAACAAAATATTTTAATTTTGTTTTTGTTGATCTTAATCGTGTTTTACGCTTTAAGAAAAAACTCAATTTGCTTTGGATATTTTGTAATCAAACAAATTTTCTCGCAACACTGAATGAGTCAACTCGAACAAAGCAGAAAAACAAAAATCAACCACAATATCTCAGATAAGTTTGACAGCTGTTGCCATTTGGCCCTATGTTAGTTTCACTAGAACATTTTCAAAAACTTTATGGGTTGTATTTACTTGTTCTCACAACCGTCTATAGAGTGAGCCACTTTGTACAAATTTCGGCTTTCAAGATGCATAGAGGATGTGTTGGTGGACAAAACAGTTTTGAATGAAGTTTTATCAACAAAGCCTGGACGAGTACTATACTGCTGGAATAAAACTAAAATTGTTACTTGGTATTTCCTCTACATTTTTCAAGATTCCGCTTCACGATTGCCCTACATCTTTCGAATGGTTGAAGTTCTGAGGTGATGGCTATCTCCTTGCACTAAATTTAACGTTGTTTTCCACATACCTGTACTGATTCGCTTTTCTGTAATAAGCAGACGCCAAATCAGGCAAAATAACACAGAACATGTGTGCTCTTCGATGAAAGGTAATAGTCCGTTTCTTTAGGCACTCTTCGACGTACACTTGCTGATTTAGCGTACCTGCAGTTATGAAGACTTTACTCTTCAATCCACAAATATCTATAGCGTGCCTCAGCATATATGTTTTAGCGAAATTTGACAACTTTTTGGCCATAAAGTAATTGCCGATGCTTCCAAGTTGTAATACGGTATTAAATTAAAGACCAAGAAGCTGTTTGAAGTCTGCTTGAAAGTTCGTTTTATCAACCATTGCCAATCAGTCAAATTTTGTCAGCATGTAAAATTTACGTGCTCATATTTTTCCCTGGTTTCCAGCTTCTTGTTCCAGCTCGGGGTTTTAGCTATATTGAAAGCCTTTCGTCCTGTGGCTTTCTTTACTTTTTGTACGAAGAAATATGACATTTTGTCTTTTTTGGGCACATCACGGATACAAAGTTTTGGATTCCGGTAAATCATTCTGAGCACTGAATAATAAAATACAAAATAAGAAAACCAATAATTAGTAGTAACCCATCGCACAGTGGGAAAAAAACTTCCCCTAATATTTCCTTGTTGTTCAGAAATTTCTTTGATGCTATGTAAAATTTATTTGCTCGGTGTGATACAAGATCAACAAAATAATACTAATTCTTTATAAAATTTTCAGGAAAATCGATTGAAGTAGGTTAGACTTAATTTGTTGATCTTGAGTAATTCCGACCAAAGAAATTTATGACAAACACAAAACTATAAGGGGAATCGGGGTAAAATCAGCCATACCTACGTTCACAGAGCTGTGCGGTAAATGAAACTAATTCCAATCGATTCTCCAGAAAATTTTATAAAGAACTAGTATTATTTTGTTGATCTTGAATCACACCGAGCCAATAAATTTTGTAAAAAATTTGAAAATATTAGGGGAATCACGGTAAATCAGCCATATTTTCATTCACAGAGCCGTGCGGTGAGCAAAACTAACTCTAATCGAATCTCCAAGAAATTTTACATGGGCTAGCCATATTTTGTTGTTCTTTAATCACATCGCATTCAACAAAATTCTGAAAAACAGAACTATATTGGGGGAATCAGGGTAGAATTAGCCATATATTCATCCACAGAGCCGTGTGGTTAATTAAATTAACTTCAATCGATTTTTTCAGGCATTTTACATAGGACTAGCCTTATGTTGTTGTTCTTGAGTCACACCGAACAAAGAAATCTTTGAATAACCCAAACATATTAGGGGAATCGGGGTAAAATCGACCATATATTTGTTCACAGAATTGTGCGGTAAACGAAACAAATTCCAATCGATTCCTCAGCAAATTATACAAAGGACTAGCCTAAATTTATTGATCTTGAGTAACTTCGACCAAAAAAATTTTTGATAACCACAAAACTATTAGGGAAATGAGGGTAAAATCAGCTATACCTAAATTAACAGAGCCATGCGGTAAATGAAACTAACTTCAATCGATTTCCTAGAACATTTTTCAAAGAACTAGCATTATTTTATTGATCTTGAGTCACACCGAGCAAAGGAAATTGTAAATAACTTGAAAATATTAGGGGAATCAGGGTAAAATCAGCCATATCTTCATTCACAGAGCCGTGCGATGAACGATGTCTACTTCATCAGATTTTCTTGAAAATTTTACATAGGACTAGCCTTGGGACTAGCACCATTTTGTTGATCTTGAGTCACACCGAGCAAAGAAATTTCTGAACAACAAGGAAATATTAGGGGAACAAGGGTAAAATGAGCTCATTTGCTCCCCAAGCAGTTCCGTGCGGCCAATGAGACCACTTTCACTTTTTTCCCACTGTGCATCGGGCTATCTCAAAAGCCACCATGTAAAGATCTCTGCCAGGGAGTTGGCTCATCATCGTCGAGATCCGTCCAGAAGGTGTCTAGATCATAGAGCACTAGAAGACAGTTAGTGTTCAAAAGTTGTCTTCATTGGGGCTGCCTACCTTGGGACTAATTTGTATGAGATAAATTTGTAGCTATTCAAATGGGACAATTATGATTTGAACGACAGCAGTCCTACCTCATACATATCTGTTATTTGTTCTTGTCAAACTACTATACCGTCAAAAAGGGACAGAGTAAAGCAATTCTTCTCTTGACCCTGTGACCTGTGGCCTGTGGTTGTTGATTATCAAAGACCGCCAGATAAAATAACAATTTCATAACAATTTTTGAGCCTAGGTTGCATGATTCATGAATTCTAAAAACACGCAGCAAACGCTCTTCCATTGAGCAAACTAATAAATGTTCATTTAATTCCAACCCATAAACCCCCTCACACTACCAAATATGCAAAACATCCAGCCAACCGCATTCCCACATCTCTCGAATCAAAAGCTTAAAGATGCGTTGTGATTATCCTCCATTGTTATCATCACCATATTAAACTCCGCCGAGATTTGATTTGATAGCTTGGTATTAATTCCTCCCCCCTCTTCGCCTTCTCCGTCGCGCCACGAGCATTATGTTCAATGCGCTCGCAAAACGGCGTGCCGAATCCCAGTGCTGAGCCGTTGCAGCTTCTGTTCAGTTCAGGTCAATCAAACGTGTGTGTAGATTGGACACGGGGTGATTAAAGTGCAAGAAAGATGCACTGAAGGTCAGTCGGTAGAGACCTTCACATTCATCCGACCAACGGTTGCTCTTGACAGCTCTCTCTGTCTCGCAATCGATAGGAAAGGTTCGTCGCTTGCCGAGCCTGCGTTCAGGTCTATTTTTTGGGTTCCAAACGATCACATGTTGTCGACGGTTGTCAGCGTGGTGCAAAAAAAGGCTCACTTTAAACAAAACAATCTTGCTCAAAATCAATCTCGACTCGAGACTAATAACCGACCAGCCTATCAGCGAGTGGATCAGACTGATTGTAACATTTTTGTAATTAAATTTAGTGGGGGCTATAAATTGAGACCACGTGTGCGTGTTTGCCTATATGTGGAAATTAATTCCATTAATGCCATTTGCAACAATAGCGCCTGGGGCGGCAACGGTGATGGTTTTGTATCAGTGCAAGGGTGTGATCGTTTGTTTGTGTTGTTGTTGTTTTTTCCAGCAGTAGCAGCAGCAGCAAATATCAGCGGTCCAGTTCTTCGACAAGTAGGGAAATCCCTTCCGATTGAAATCTACAGTTGCAATTGTTGTCGGGAGCTTGAGAATCGGGATTTACACCTGGTCGGGGCATTGTGATAAGCTTTCAAAGCAGAGCGAGAAGAGTTGCAAAGTGCGAATATAGTGAGCATTGCTACCGGCGAGCGGAAAAGTAGCAGAAGGTAGACAGTTTGGAGCTGAAGTAGTGCAAAGATTTTGTAAGCGACGAGCATTGTTCAAGTCTGTTTGTGGGCGTCGAAGGAAGCGCGAGTGTTTTTTTTTTCTTGGGCGTGTGTGAACAATTCTTCGGATTGTAGAACACATTGTGGAAGATGCGGAACGTCTGGATTTTGGTGGCGAGCGCACTGCTAGCGTTCGCCAATTTCGTCAAGTCCCAGGAAACGTCTAGGAATCTGTACAGCTCCAGGTAAGTTTTGAGAAAATTGTGCAAGGTATATGGGCAATGACACAAACTACAAAACAAAACTACACAGGTTGCATTTTAGAGTATTCTTATCTAGTTACGCAATTCCAACAATCCAACAATAATGAATCAAAAAAATAATGTATACATATGTGTAAAGCCAGTTGATAGTTTGAACCACAGCGAGGTTCAAAAATTATACATTTTAAATCAAATCTATTCTGCGCAATAGGATAGCCTAGCTCCTTCATTTTAACATTTTTAATCACATCTGTTTAAGGTAACAGGTAAGACTAGCTCCTTAATCTGGCCTATGTTTCAAAAATGTCATAAATCCATCAAATTTACGATGGCATCATGATGATTGAATTATTTGGAAGCAGTTGAGGCAATATTCAAAAAATAATAGTTATATAATCATATGATATTCTCGGTTTCTTTAACTTTTAAGCAGCCATGGTTTCACTGGTTAGGGTGAACAAATTATCTTCATGATTTTCAAATGACCTAAATTTGGCTAAATTGAATCGATATGCTTAGTGATGCTTTCTAGATGTAGAGAAAATAGTTGCACGTTACAAATTAGCTGTTCACTAAGAAACATGAACAATGATTTCATGCATTGATCCAATTTTAGGGACACATTATTTCCTATGTTTCTAATGTAGAAAATGTTTATATTGATATAGTTTTCAATAGAAATTTGTGAGTGAGTCGTTGTGAATTTTTTTGAAGAGCTTATCCAAAGCAAATTCCATGTAACAAAATCTATATAGTAGGGAACGACCTAAGACCTAAGACCATATTCCAGCACAGGGTAAACGTTTACCGAAACGCTCATTTTGCAGTATGGTGCTTCACTACATGGAGCACCATACTGTAAAAATGAGCATTGTAGGTAACGTTGCCCATGCTGGAATAAGTCTTACGTTAAGCAGTTCCTACCTAGTTGAAATTGAAAAGTTTTAAATCGAATGGCAAACTGATCTTACACAACAATAAATGAATTTTAACAAGCTCGTAAAATTTCTCCTCGTTTAATTCCAAGTCAAAGTAGGCGTAAACAACGAAATTGGTTGCAATCTTTCATTCGCCATACAACAATGTTTGCAATCTTCCATACAACAGACTAAATTCAGGCGTTATCTGGCTTAAATTAATATGAAATATCCCGTTATTTTCTGCCAAATCTAGCGTTCTCTTTATGTGCATTAGATGACGTAGAAAATTCAATGTTTCTTTGTATCTGTGTATGTGAAAAAGATTTAGGTATGATAAAGAAGTTTTATTTTAATTTGTTTTGTGAAATTAAGCGCTGAATATGGCAAATGTAGCTCTTAATGAAATGCCTGAAAAGATAATAAAAATCAATTTAAAAATGATTCTTTTGAACAAGAATCTTTTTTTATGAGACAAAGTTGCATCCACGAATAGACCCAATATGGTGCTCTAGACCGACATTACATCCATACGCGTCGAAAATTTGCGACTTCATAAAATTAATCGGTTACCCAAGCAACACCAAACCGTCAAAATTAGTTGCAGCAACTTGATTGAGACCTCAGGGAGTCACATTAAAGTTATTTGTATTGGTTTGCAACAAGTGTGCTACTAGGGTAGCTTTCCATGGTTTAGAACTGCAAAGGTCTTATCAAGAATGTCTAAGCAAAGGTATAACTAGTTGAATATCAATTCTAGCTCAATCATTTTATGAGTCATAATTAAAATCTACCGTTGCATAATTGGCTGCATCAAGGGACATGGAATCCTACCCAAGCAACACAAAACTAACCTTATTGGTTGCAGTAACTTGATTGTAACTTAGATGAGTTGCATTCAAGTAACTTAAACTGATTTGCAACAAGTGTGCTACTAGGGTAATATCGCATGCTCATCTTCACGACCATAAGAAACATTTGTAGGACACATGTAATTTTCTACGTTATCTGCGATATGCGCATATATTTGGATGTCAATTTAAGTCAGATGTTGCCCTCATCAAGTAGTCTGTTGTATGAAAGATTGCAAACAAGTTTTGTTATGAGGGCTTGCTTAGGCATGAACTTGAACGAGTGAAAATTTAAATTAAATTTATCTATTTTATCTGTGTACTCGTTTTAAGATGTGTGAATAAATATTTATATTTGCGATCAAAATTCAAACCTAGCCATGAAAATATTCAAAAAATTCAAGAAATCTACGAAAATTCATGATTATCTCGAATAAACTGGAAGATTTCGTATTATTCAGGAAATAAGGCCTTGGCAATATTATTCAACTTGATTGAACATTTTGGAGCAAGTCTTTGAGCAAGTTTTTGAGACATTAAAAAATATACGTAGAATTGTTAGGAAGTACTCGAAACATTCAGCTAGTTTTTTCAGATATTGAGAAGGCTTCAAAAATATTGAGGGGTGTTTTTAAACCCTTGAGTCGTTCTCAGAATGTCGGGAAGTCAGTCAGGAAGTTTCGGGAATTTTTAGAATATTCACAAAATATTCCGAATGTACACAGAATAGTCAGAAATTTTTAAAATTTTCAGGATGTTTGCGGAGCTCTAATTGATTCTTGGGATGCTGGGAAAATTCTGAGAATACACAGAAAAACATAATTAATTTTAACAAGCGTGTAAAATTACCGCTCGTTTGATAACAAGCCAAAGGAGATGCAAACAACGAAATTGTTTGCAATCTTTCATGCGCCATACAACAATGTTTGCAATGTTTCATACAACAGGCTACATTCAGGCGTTATCTGACTAAAATTTACATAAAATATCCCATTATTTTCTGCCAAATCTAGCATTTCCTCTATGTGCATTTGATAACGCAGAAAATTCATTGTTTTTTTTTCATCTGTGTATACAAAAACACACAGTCTTATGAAATCTCATGAAAATTCTCGGAATATCTGGGAAATTGTTGAAATATTTTTGACGTTTTTGGAATGTTAAAAAATTATGAATATCGAAGCAATTCGAAATACTCAGGTTGAATAAACGATACATTCAAAAAATTCATAGAAAATTTAAGAAGTTTTCAAAATATTCTGAAAATTCGATGATTATTAATTTTTCTGTACAATATTTGGGATGTTTTCAAAATTTTAGAAAAACTTTCACCGGAATTTTTAAGGAGTTCCCAAAATCTCCTCAAAATACCCTAAATCTTCTCGGAACTCGCAAAAATAGCTCAATGTTCTCAGATATCCTCAGAATTCTAAGGATATTTAAGAAGTTCATGATACACAGGAAGGTCTCAAGTAGATGGCTTCAAGAAGTACCCGGAATATCGGAAGAATTTTCTTAACGTTTATGGACTATAAATTCATAAATATCTTGCAATGCTTTTGGACGATTTTGGCAAATTTAACAATTCTTGGCCATCGATTCTCAAATCTCTAATTCAAAACATTCTTTCATTATATTCATGTTATCCCTGGTTTTTAAGCAAACATTTTATATCTGTTCAAAAAGTGAGTAGCCCCGATAAGCTTTTATTTTTTAACATAAACCACATGACCTTGAAAATGTTGCTGTTTTCGTTACCTAAAATAGAAATATATCTTATAACACACAGCATATAAGCAGTTCCAAATCGTCTTTACGGCAGCCTATTAAGCAATTAAGCCACCCTAAATGCAACATAAATGCCGCATTTGGTCCAATATACGGCTGCTTTACTGCAACGCTGTGCTAATGCTTCATTAATGCTATTTTGCATTCGGAATGCTTATTACAGGCTACAAGCATGTAAATAGCATTCAAAATGCAGATAGCATTCAGGATGCTGATATAATGCTAATATAATGCTTGTAGCATCTGAAATGCAGATTTACTGCATGTGCTAATGCTTGTTGGTTACCTGGGCAGAATAGACGATTTCCATTGATTTTTCGAAAAAAAATTAGCAATCCTACGAATATTCTGGATGTTCTCGGAATTTTTACTAGTTTTGTTATATTTAGAAAGTTTCAGGTAAATTAAGGATTCACTTTGAAGTATTCTGGAATATTAGAGAATTTTAGGAAACCATTCAAAAATTTATCGGGATATTCATGAAACTTTTGGAATATTCTCAAAATACCCCAGATATTCTAGGTATACTCATTAATTTTCCATAATATTCAGAAACATCACGGAGTGTTCGAAGAATTCAAAGGCTACTAAGCTCTTATAATACACAAGAATACAAAGCTTCCAGCATACTCAGTTTTCGAAATGCTTAAAAATTACGTTGAATTTTCAGAATGTTTTTCCAATAATCAGGAAGTGAAAGAAATATTTAAGAAATTTGGAGAACGTGCAAGAAATTTTCCTGAACAAATAGGAAGTTTTCAAGTGGTTTTCGGAATATTTTAGTAGTTCCTAGAATTTCAGGAAAACATTCGTAAGCATATTGGAAATTCCAGGAAATTCCTCCAATACACAGAAAAGTCTACTGTTATTCAGGCGTTTTTTAGAAGTTATTGAAAAATCCACAAAAGAACCAGGATGTTCTGGGATTACTCAGAAAGTCCTGAACGTATTTATGACGTTCCCGAAATATTCAACAAATTTCTGTATACCTCAGAATACACAGTCAGACAGCTCTCAAGATTTCTTATATAAGAAGTACTCATAATATGCAGAAAATTGATCGAACATTTTTGGCTAGTCCTAATAGTAAAATAGAAATATTCAGCCAATATGTTGTACAATACTCAGCTAGTTTACTGAGTATTCAAGATACATACGGAATATTCTGGAAGTTCTCAGAAAAATATAGAATCTCTAGTATTATATAGATAATCTTATGAATATTTAGCGGTTTCTGCTAAGAGTTCTCAAAATTTCAGGAAAACACCCAGGAAGATATTGAAATTTTCAGGAAATTCTTAAAATACACCGAAGGGTCTTATGCTTTTAAGGAAATTTTCGAAACATTGAAGAAGTCCTCGCAAAATTCAAAATATGTACATTATTCTCGAATGTCTCATAATGCACACACAGGTCCTGAGTTAGATTCTTTCGTACATTATTCAGAATATGTAAGAAATTCTAGTATCAATTTTGGCATTTTTGGAAGATTCAAACTAGTTTACGGAATATTGAGGCAATTTCAGTGACTATTCGGGGTGTTTTCAGAAAATTTAATCCGTTTTTGAATTGTTCAGAAAATTATATGAATACTGAGCGGTTTGGAAATATTTGAAGGGTACTCAGAATGTTTTGGAATTTTCTTAGAGTACACAAAAAGGTTTTGTGTTATTTTGGAAGTTTCGTAAAACTCAAGGGAACTTCTTGAAAAATTCAGGATATCTCAGAATATGCAACACACAGAAAACAAGTAATGAATTTTAACAAGCGCGTAAAATTTCCCCTCGTTCAATTCCAAGCCAAAGAAGGCATAAACAACGAAATTGTTTGCAATCTTTCATGCGCCATACAACAATGTTTGCAATCTTTCATACAACAGACTTGATTCAGGTGTTATCTGGCTTAAATTTACATAAAATATCCTATTATTTTCTGACAAATCTAGCATTTCCTTTATGTGCATTAGATAACGCTGAAAATTCAATGTTCCTTTTTATCTGTGCAGTTCTCGGAGTTTTATGGAAAATATTGCATTCTTTTAGGTTTCAGAAATTTTAAAAAGATTTTTTCAGGAATAAATCAACAGAATACTCAAGAAGTTCACGAAACATTCAAGAAATATTCAAAACACTCACGAAGATTTTCAAAAATTTAGGTAGTTTTTGGAATGCTCAGATAATTCTAAGAATATTGAAGAAGTTTTCGGCTACCAGAATTTTAGGAAAACGTTAAGAAAATTATCAAAATACATAGAGAGTTCTGATTTTATTCAGCAATTTACCAGCAGTTCACGGAAAATATTCTGAGATTACTTTGAAAGTTTTGCAAGTACTTTAGAGTATCTCAGAATACACAGAAAGGTCACAAAATTCCTCATTTAAAAAGTCATAATATGCAGGAATTCGATCGAACAATTTAGGCATTTTAGAATTATAAAAGAAAATCTGAAACAATCAACTAGTTTTTGAGGTATTCAATAAGTTTACAAAATATTTAGGATATTTTCAGAAATTTCAGATAGTTTTCGGAATGTTCCAAAAATTCTTTAAATATTGAGGGGTTTGAAAATGTTTGGAACGTTCTAAAAATTTGAAGTTTCATTTCTAAAAAATAATTTTTACGAGCATAGTAGTAGAGCGATTGTTATTGGAAAACTAGGAATATTTAAAATTAACACTTCACTTTATTTTTGAACAAAAAAAAATACTGGAACACTTTTTCAAACTATCGCTAGTAAACGTGAGTAAATTCCGTTAAATTTCTCTTAACAATACAAGTATACAAAGTTACATCACGTATTTAAGCATGTAAAGTAAATATTATCGAACGTAAAAATACGCAAGCAGATAATCGGGGGGAAATCTTGATCATTCAAACTATCCTGGCATCCATAATTTAAGATTTACAGTTGTAACAGTACTTTTCAGGCAATTCAAACTTATAATCAACATTCATATATATTCAATTAATATTCTTGGAGGTCAATAATCATTATAAAGTGTTGTGACGCGCTCTAAGGCCTGTAGTTGCTACAACAGTACATCATATGTTCTGATCTCCAGAACAGTTTCGAGGACTTAGAATACCTTAAATCTATCAAATAATATCGGTTGGTCCAACAAAACATTCAGTGTACACTATTGAATGCATATTGTAACTTTGTGTAGCGCTGAAACCTACTGTTACAACAGTAAACATTAAGTTCTTAACTTCAGAACAGTTTGGATGCCACAGAATATCCCATGATTGTCTCATAATGTCTGTTGATCTTCCAAAACATCTATTGAAAATTGTATAGCAGATAAATCTATTGTTGTTACAACTGTAGATTTTTTTTTTTTGGTATTCTGGTCTTCAGGACATTCATTGATTATGATTGAATTTGTATTGTTTCTTTGTATAGCGGATAAAGTAACGGTTACAACTGTAGATCTTAAGTTCTTACTCCCAAGGACGACCAAGCACATCACAAAAAATATTTCTCACGTCTCAATATAAACATCTTATTTCTCACATCTCACTTATTACATATCACTCCTCCTTGCTCACTTCTTATATTCGCCTTACTTATTTTCAGCCTATGTCAATGCACTATCTACCTCTAATGGAACATATTTTATTTCAATTCATAATTAATCGTAATGGATTTTGGCTTAAGACGTCTGAATCTCTGGATCAGAAAAAAGCAGAACACGTCATTTCTATTATATTCTACAACCGTTCTTTTTATCTTTGACAGAAACACGTATTTCGTCTGCAATATGCAGATTTCTTCAATGGCTACTAGCAATCGTCAAATATTAGTACAAGATACTGAAGAAATCTCAAACGGTTCCTGCCAAACGATAGTAGAATTAAATTGAATTGACTATGAATTCATTAACTTTATTCTTTTTCTCATGCCTGATCGGTCACATTACAGGTATCCGTTTTCACTTCTAAAATCATTTATTTTCTTCACACTCAACTTTCACACCTATCTATATATGAATCATTCATGACATCCGAACTCCATATTTTCTCATAATCTCATTTATTTCTCGTTTTCTCACTTTTCTTTCTTTCTTCATGTCTTTCTTCATTTCTCATCTCTCATCGAAAGGAACGCCATACATAGTACCACTGCATCGGAGTTAAAGTACAAGCAAAGATACTTAAGGTAATTCATACTAGGTTAAGGGTAGCAGCTATGGCTAGAGTATCATATTTCGGCCATCAAACATGATTGGCTTTCCATTTTACTGTGATTTGTGAGTAATATTTATGAACGTTCAGGTGATTTGGTATTTGAAACAATAGTTGTAGCCCAACACATGAGTGGGAATGTGTACACAATAGAAGTAAAGGGTGTATTCGATAAAAATGGACACTGAAAATCTTCTCTAACTTTTGAACCGTATGAATAAAAGACCTGAAAATTTAGTACTGTTTACATCTGTTAAGATTCATAATAATTCAAACAGTAGTTCCAGTCATGTCGTTGAAGCAAGAAATTGTCCGTGAAAACATCTTGTGAACTAACAATCAAAATCCAGAGGCGTCCCACTGATGGATCGCTAAAAAGCTTGGGATTGCAAATACAACTGTGTCTCGTGTGATAAGAACCATCAAGGAGTGACTGAGTATTAAGGTGTCTCACTTGAGTCAACCACAGTGAATTGCAATCGATTTGCAGTCATTTCCAAGCGGAGGATTCCAATGTAGTACTATTGATCAATTTTAGAACCCACTCAGTTGCACTGATTTGACAGTTCTCAACACAAATGGTACATGAAAAGCAAACAAATGGGTATGTATTCGGTATGTTCTACGTCGTCCAAACTCTCCTGGAATGTTGATCATGGACTATGTCGCTATGACATCTGAGCATAGAACCTTCATACATGAAACATGTCAGCCAATGTTCAAGAAGAATGAAATAATTATCTGTCATTCGTCTCCATTCATATCAGTCGTTCAAGCCTCTCCAAATTGTCCTGGAGTTCAGGTCAAATGATCTACTAGATAAACCATGACTGGGCTACTGTCATTAGCTACGCAGCATACCAATGCAGCCTCAAAGATGCTATATAAAGGGATTATAATATTTTTCCCACCGTATAAGATGTTCTAGGTTCTCCAAATTTTGCTGGAGTTTAGATAGTTTGTTGCCATTAGTTCAACCAAGACTAATGTAATGCCCCTAATATTGGATAATGTCTTCGCTGATTTGTAGTACCAGTGCGCATCTTTTTTGACCAACTTCCATTTATATTTTTAGTTCTAGGTGCCCCAGGTCGTTGTGGAGTTTAGGTCATAATATCTATTGAATCAACTACAGCTATAATATAGTTCTTATGGAAGAAGCATACTCAAACAGACTCATGGAGGCTGTTTGCATTAAAAGCAATCTATTTTTCTGCAAAAAAGATATCCTATGTTCTCCAAATCATTCTCGAGTTCAGATCAAATAATCTACAAGATCAACCATGACTGGGCTACTGGCCTTAGTAACGCAGAATACCCCAACAGACTTGAGGAGATTATACAAATGGAATTTAGTCAATTTCTCTCCATATAAGTTGTTATAAGTCCTCCAAATTGTGCTGGAGATTGGATAATTTGTTATATTAAGTTCAACCAAGACCAATGTAATGCCACTAACATCGCTGACATACACAAAATGTGCGCACAAAACACTGCACGAAGATATTATTTGCAAGAACATTTCTGAACATATGAATTGGATATTGGATGTATTATATACTTTCGAACACACTTAAACCGATAGAATGAATGACTTAAACACAGTGTGTGCCAGGGGCGACGGATGATGACTGTTGGAAATGTCATAAATTCAGCTGTCAAAGCCATACGAAGGAAAATATATGGTCTCTTTGAGTCTGTTGCGATATTCTGTGTTACTAAGGCCAATAGATAATATGATTGATCTAGTAGATCATTTGAACTAAACTTCAGGATTTGGAGAACATAGAATATCTGATATGTAGAAAAACAGATTGCTTTTTGTGCACACCGCCTCCGTGAGTCTGTTTGAGTATGTTTCTTCCATAAGAACTATATTATAGCTGTGGTTGATTCAATAGATTTTATGACTTGAACGCCACAGCGACATGGAGGACTTAGAAAAACAAATATTTATAAATGGAAATTTATCGAAAACGATGCGCACTGTTACTACATATCAGCGAAAATACTATCCAATGTAACGGGCATTACATTAGTCTTGGTGGAATTAATGGCAACGAACTATCTGAACTCCAGTAAATTTTGAGAACCTAGATCATCTTATGAAGAGGGAAATATATTATATTCCCTTTCAGTCTGCTTGGGTATGCTTCGTTGCTAATCACAGTAGCCCAGTCATGGTTGATCTAGTAGATCATTTGATCTGACCTCTAGGACAATTTGGAGAGACTTGAACGACTGATATGAATAGAGATGAATAAAATATAATTATTACACTGTTTCATGTACGTAGGTTCTAAAGGGTGTTCCGATAAAAATTTGGTCAAACAGTAATGTGTGTGAGTTTTTTCAAAGTTTTTTTTTACCGAATGCGAAATGCCGGGTCTTTCGTATAACAACTGCTATAAGATTTTGTCTCCTTGTCCACTTTATTCGCCGCAGAACGACAGTTTGCCTTGAACTGTTTCTTGTTCACAACAGCTTTTTGAGTTTTCTTAAGGTGCCGCTTGACGATGGCCCAATATTGTTCGATTGGGTGAAGCTCTGGCGTGGTGGGAGGGTTCTTGTCCTTGGCCACCACTTGAACTTTGCTGGCAGCATACCACTTCATGGCATTTTTTTCGGTTGCCAAATCCGGCCAAAATAGAATGGAACAATTGGGTCGCTTCAGGAAAGGCATTAGACGTAGGCACACGCTCAGATAAATTTCCTGTTTGACGGTTACGGTCGCAATGTAAACGTTGCTCTTCAAGCCACAGGTACAGATGGCCTGCCACACCAGATATTTCTTCACGAACTTTGACAATTTATGCTTGAAAATAACTGCCACCTTTTCCCGTCCATTTGCTGTATAAATTTTTTGTCCAGGAAGCTGTTTAAAGTAAGCCTTGACGAAAGTTTAATCGTCCTGTACCACGCAATCAAACTTCTTCAGCATCGTCGTGTAAAACTTTCGCGATCGTGCTTTGGCCAACGTGTTCCTGTTTATCGTTGCGATTTGGAGTCACCACTTTCTTGTAAGTCGACAGTCCAGCTAGTTGTTTAGGTCTATCCACGGTTGAAGGCGCCACTCCCAGCTTCTTTTCGACATCTCGGACGGAGAGGTTGGGGTTCCGCTCGAAACAGCGGGCAACTCTTTTTGTCGTCGATGTGGCCTCGGGCTTTCAATTTCCTCCCGATCCAGCTTTCCTGGCTGTCGATAAACGTTCACCGAACACCTTTAATACGTTGATAGCTTGGATATTCGCCATGCAAGTGCAAAATTTTGATGCGTTGCTTCTCTTCGACGACATTTTGATAACTGAAGTGCTAATCTCAAAATCAAAATAAGGTCATGATGCTACATGCACACATCTTCAAAATGAGGGGTGTGCTAATTTTTTTAATGTACGATGAAAGAAAATGCGTCAAGTTTAAGTCGACCAAATTTTGATCGAAGCACCCTTTAGCAGGTGAATTGAACTTCTTTTTCAACTACATCATTATTTCATCAAAAGTTTCCACTTTATCGGCATTGTCTGAGTCCATATCAAATATTTTTTTCTATTTTTATTTATACTATATTACTTGAAGAAATTGGTGACTTATGCTCAAGGTTTGAACTATGGAATAGAATTTATTCACGTTACGTGGACCTTGCAGCTCATCCGCGGATACGATTGACTTCAATGACTGTTCCGCATCTATAAAATAAAATCAATAAAATGTTAATATTTACATACAATATCTTACTGAAACACTTTGAAACAGATTCAAATGGTATCATTTGGAGAAAAAAGATACCTAACGTATCACCCAATTCCTGGTGACTTGTTGACAGTTGTGGGTCCTTGAAGTCCCGATCACAATTTGCTTAGTTTCCATCTGAACGCCTCTTTTGAGTGGTGGGATTCCTATTATGCGTCAAAATCTATCTTCCCTGATGACGCCTTGCTTAAATAGTAGATTTTGTGGGTAGAAATAATGTATTTCATTCAAATCCATACCTAAGATCAATTATGTGCTAAAATGAACTGTACCACAGGCAACACAACGGTTTTTTTTAGTAATAAATGGTTATTTTTGTAATAAATGAAACAACCATCTGATCTTATTGTGCTATCACTTAAGCTTAAAAATATAATAATTTAAAAATAATCCCTTTCCAAATGGTAGCCTTGATTTTTTTCACATTCATTCAAAGACCCACAAACATTCAAAGACCCTTAAAACTCCAAATTGTCATTATAATAAAATTTATTTGGCTTCTGTGTGGTTGTTAGGACCAAATTATAAGACGAGTCGCGATACACTGTAAAAATAGGACACGAAGAAGTTTTTATATTGCTTTTATTAAGTACAAATTTCGTCCAACTCTAAGATAGCCATTTTTGCAAGTTTACTTGTTTGTAAAATGTATTTTTATAGCGTGTAAGAATCGACTATACAATTTTAACTATTTTTTTTCATAAAATTTCAGACGATTTTTTCAAAGTCACTCATACATTACTTTTTTGGTCAGTCTTGTCCTTTTTGAGTTAAGTTGATTTTTAAAAAACGATCAAGAAACTTAAGCCCTTTTCAAATGTTAGTATAGATAAATTTTGGAAAAAAGTATGCAAAGTTGCTTGAAAAGACATTGTCTACATACCCACAAAGTTTCATTGTATTCTGAGAGGGTGCGGCAAATCACTGGATGAGTTGGCGTGCAATTCGTCATTTGAGTTATAACATAGCGTTGTTAAATGCATCAGCTGTGCATTTTCTGTCATGTTGATTCAATTTGATTTGGAGTAACTTTATATTGATTTTGTTGCTTTTAGGAATTGTCTCCTTCTACATCATAGCTCATTATTAGTTTTTACCACCCTGAAAATTTCAAGAAAATCCGATAGTCGGTTTAATTTTGGTGAGTAAATATTTGTGTGCCATTTTTATCGAATACACCCTTTATATCTTATAGAAACACATTTCATCCCTAGATACATATTATTACCCTGACCTCGTTACCATGTGTAAGAAGCAAATAAAAACGTAGCAACTCCCAAACGAATTGCACAACGTTTAAATAAATATAAAAATAGTTTTACCAGAAATACAGACAAGCGATATATTCCCAGAAACAGTTTGACTGGCCAACAAACTTTCTAGGAAGTATCTAGTTATTGAAACATAACACATCTGCTGCAACTCAAATTCCTCTTTCAAACAATTCTCGTCAACTACCCAAATACCTCAAGTAAAATTGATTGTCTCCTTCCAGATATGACAACTTGGACATCGATACGATTCTTGGCAGCAGCCGGTTGGTGAACAATTACGTAGACTGCCTGCTGAGTCGAAAACCGTGCCCACCGGAGGGAAAGGATTTGAAGCGTAAGTATCCAAGGTCCACATGCACTGATCTGTTGCAATTTGAATGCATCGATTACTTTCAAGCTTTGTCAAAGTAGGCATTGTTTGCATTCATCGATAAGCTCAACCGTCGTCGTCGTCGCGGTGAATCGTTTAGCGAGACAAAGCGACAACGGTTAAGTGATTTGATCTTTCTCACGGCTCATGACCGGTGCCAGCCGCCGTGAATAATTATGATCGCTTAACCTCTCTATGAAGTCATGCGTAGATGGTGTAAAAAGAGCGCAGCAACAATAGTGCGAACCTACCTGGCGGTGTAACAATCACATGCTTGCTAATTACAACATTTAACGTTTTAAGTTAATTATGAATGATCAATCGGTTGGAATCTGCTAGAAAAAAAAAAACATCAACAACAATCAATTACTCCCAGAAATCGAAACCACCTGTGCGGTTTGGAGGTATCGTTAACCCCAAACAAATGAATACCTCCAAAATGGTCGAGTGGGATTCCCCCAAATGATGTATCCAAAATAGCAGATGCGGCCAGCAGTCAAGATGCCGTTTCATTCTTGCCAGAAACTTCGCGGTTTGGTAACAAAGGCAGACGGGCGAAGTGAAGTGGCACGGGGTTCTATTTGTTCAAAAGCGATTAGCTCATGCCTTCGAGAAGTGCTGCGTGCCGACATGATGCTCTCGGTTCTTTGGGGGCTAACGAAAGAGTTCAGTGGAACGCACAACGCGTGCGTTTGTGTGTGAGTGTGGGGGGTTGAGTACACCTATTACCGGCTGCTTAAAGCTGATTTGATAATGAAGGTGAGTTTATGTGTTTGATTGCCTGTCTACTTACCAACCAGCGATGGATTAGCTTTTAAGGGGTGAGGTGCGTGCGTGCGTGGCTTGTGGCTGGCGAGCGCAAGTACATGAAGGTGGCACACTTCCAACGAGCACGCCGCTAAGGGGCAGATGTTTGAGTTTGGGGTGGCTGCGACGGAAGGAGAATGGGGAAGTGATGCGAAACTATGGAAGCGTGAAAAATGGTTTAGTTGGCTTTGGACTACGGCAGGGTAAATGCGGAAATCGAACCAAGGCTGGAAAATTTGAATTATAGATTTTTACAGTCATACTAGGAAACCGAAATGGTTCGGTATCAGTTGAAATTAATTGGAACGAAGTTCTCAGAAGATGACATTGAGACCTCGTGTAGAGCATAATTTTTTACAACAATTGCATAAAATGCATTTAGGTTCCTGTAGTCATGGTTATACATCCATGAAAAAGTTGTTCAAAATGTTATGACAAAAACACTGACACTAGGGTGTCCTAAAATTTCACTCTGTCATACAACCTGGGGGCTCACTCTTCAAATAATAGCTCAGGGTCTCACAGAAAAACTTTTCTATGAGGACAAACCTGAGGAGTGATGATTACAACTAATTAAAAAACTACAAGGTACAGCCCCATTTGGTTGTTTGGAATGATGACGTAGGACTACGCAACTAAATGTAAGCCATTCAGATTGTGCAATGCAATATTCTTTGAATTAACTCTTTCAAGCCTAACATTTTCCAAGCGTTAAGATACAAGCCACTGGATGTGTTCTGATTAAATTGGTGCTCAATAAAATAGAAATGATTGAAAGAAGTTGGACATATTTTTTTTGAGATGTGTTAGATCGACCTAACTGTCCTGGAGTTTAGAACTCCTTCTACAGTTGGAACAGTAGCTTTATCCGCTTTACAATGTTACGATACATATTCAAACATATTCAATTAATGCTCTAGAAGACCAACAGGCGTTATGAGATAATCTTGGGATGTTCATGCCAAACAAACTTAATTAACTTTGTATAGCCGATAATAGTTGTCGTAGTTTTGTATAGCCTAAGTGGCTACGGTTACTACTGTATATCTTAATTTCTGAACTCAAGTCAGTTTTTATGAACTTGAACAGGGTAATCTGATAAACACCTTATAAAAGATTCACTTGGTTTGTTTGTATGCATGTCGTCACCTTTCATAGGTTATAAAGCTAATGTTACGACTGTAGATCCTAACTTCTGTTTTGTGACTGTTTTGGAGCTATAGATTTGCAGTTATGAGTTCCAGGATAGTTTGGATAACCTAGAAGATTATTTCATAATATCTGTTGGTCTTTTAAGATATTCAATGAATATGTTTCAATACACAACGTAGCTTTACCTAGCCCAGAAAGCTTTTGTTGCAACTGTAGGTCTTATGTTCTGATCTCAAGGGTAGTTTGGATGACCCAGAATATGTCACATTGCTTTACAATGTTTGTTGACCTATACGAATCTTAATTGAGTTTATGTGAATATTTATTGTAGCTTTGTTTTGCCTAAAAATACTGTTACAACTGTAAATCTTAAGTTCTGAACGCCAGGACAGTTTGAATGAGCTAGAGTAGCAGAAAGTTATAAAATATTGACTGTTGACTTTTCAAAAGATTCATTGAATATGTTTGAATACATATTGTCACCTTATATAGCCCAGAAAGCTACTGTTACTACTGTATTACTACTGATCTTATGTTTTGAGATTAAGGACAGTTTGGATGACCAAAAAAATATCCCAAGATTGTCGCATCATGTCTACACTATTTCATAAATTCTGTTAAATACAAATTGTTCCTTTGCATATTCCAAAAACCTTCAGTACCAACTGTAAGTCTTATGTTCTGAACTCAAGAACAGTTTGGTTAACCTCGATCATCCTAGTTTACCTTGCAATGTTTGTTTACGTTCTTAAATATTAACTATATATGGTTGAATACGTATCGTAACTTTGCATAGCCCAAAAAGCTAAAATCACTTCTGTAGATCATAAGTTTTGAACTCATGAACAGTTTTAGTGACCTTGAACATCACAAAATTATCAAATAATTACTGTTGACCTTCCAAAAAGTTCATTGAATATGTTTGAATACAAATCAAAATCTTATATAGCCCTAAAAGCTACTGTTACTGTTACTGTTAGATATACAGTTATCTGAAGTTCTTAACTCAAAGGCATTTTGGATAACCTAGAAAATACCAGAAAGATACAAAAATATTTAACGTTTACCGTTAAAAATTTAATAATATGTATGCATTTGTTCCATATTATAAAATTCGGTAGATGGATAGAAGCCGTATTTTGATGCATTCTTTCACCGATGATTGTGCCCGTTGTGAAATATGAAGAACTCTTCAAGCCACAGGAGAAAATGGCTTGCCCCCTTAATATGCCTTCTTCTCAAACTGTTTTGTTCGGATGTATCGCACATAAACAGGCGTGACTGTCCTCTGCTCAGCGTGGAATTTTTTGTTTTTTTTTTTGTTTCTTGATTATCGAGATTTTCAGCCTCGGGCTGGTTCATCTCCCTCGTAGTCACTGAAACACCACTTTAAAGCATTTTCGTAACTTCTCCGGGGGTGAGATTCGAACTCGTGACATTGGCGTGAGAGGTATGGATGTTAACCAATACGCCGGGGTCGCCCCCAGCGTAGAAAAAAGGCGGCCCTGGAAGTGTACTGGTATCCAATTTGACGTATGTCTCGTTTTTCACCGAATTGCACCGGTTCGGTGCGAGTTTCGTGACCGTATTTTCGAAGAAGCTTTCTGTGAAATTGTCCTTTAGAGTGCTTTCTGCTTCTTGTAGGTTTTGATACTGTTACGCTTTTTTGATATCCTGCACAGTTCCGACGCTAATGTTCACTTTTTTGGCAATTTCATGAACGGAACATGGTTTATGCAACTTCAACTTCTTTTAGTCCGATGCCCCCTTTTTGCGACCAAATTTCGGTTATTCTTCAAGAAAACACGTTTCTCCAAACTTTTTATCAATCTTCAACACTGCTGATTTAGTGCATTTTACACTTTTCGCAAATTTGCAAATTTATATGCTGATCCGACCCATTGTTTAAATATTCTCACTTTTTTTTCGATTTTCAGGTGTGTTGCCAAAGTGAATAATGTTTTTACACACTGAGTGAAAATTCACAATTTTTCGCTAAGTTTCCGCCCTTAACCATTGATGAACAGGTGTCCACGTTCTTTAATGAACAGACCTTAATAAATAGTCGGTGCACCTGTGACAGTGTTTACTAAACTCAACTTTCGGCATCGCTCCAGGGCACGGAAAATCTCTCCGGACATTCCGGATACCCGATATCCTACTAACACCGATGTTCGCCCAACAAACATCGATGCTGATTAACAGTTTGTTGAAACATATTTGGAGAATTTGTTCAGCTTTTTGTATAAGAGAGTTTAATAAATCTCCAAATTTGTTTGAACAGTTTGTATTTCTTTGTAAGTTGACAGTCGTGAAAAACTCCAACTGATTGAAGCAATAATCTCGAAAATCAATCGAGAAATGTTTATGTTTCAGCTTTTTTCAAATTTTCATTTGACCTTTACCCTTGCCATGTGATCAAAATAGTGTGGGTGTGGTCCTAAAAGATCGTTTGATCAGCTGTTTGTAAGAAAATTATATTGTACACTCTTAAGAAAGGTTCATATTATGATACGGTCTTCAGCTAAAGGTTCTACTGGTTGAGACGCTGAAGTGTCTCAACCAGTAGTTGGTAACACATTACTTCTGGCTGCTTTCAGTTTCGCCCGATAACCACAGACTTGCTCGACATCGGTACATGGTCGTTTCGGAAGACTTTTCGTATGTTCGATCTAAACGCGCTTCCGAAATTTGCGCATACGGTAGACATCAAAACGATTACCCATCGTATTTATTCTCACTTTCACAGTTTCTCAAAACTTATTTTTTCCTAGAAGTTAAACTCTGGCAGCGCGAATCGTTAACATAACTGAATAAATATTCATAAAAGTACTCATTCGAATGTGCAGCGAATGTTACTTCGGAATATTATGTTCAAGAATCGAAACGTTGTTCGTGATAGCAATTTTCTTGATACTTGCCGGAACGCAACATTCTTTAAAAAATTTCAAAACGATTGATGTACGCGAATTATATTCATCTTTTATTTGTAAAATTCTAAATACTTTAGTAACGAAATGGCAATCGCAAAAACAGGAGCGAAAATCTCAAAAATAAACCCATCAAGAAACGATCGAGTTATTAACGTCCGGGGTTGCAATTTTTCGTGACGGCAGCCATTTGAAAATCGTACATAACATTTGAAATCTGTGATAGGAAAGCCGGGATAAGGTGCGATTCTTTGAGTGGAGTACGTGCTGCTACGAGACAGCACATTAAATTTCAAAGAGACGTGAAAGTGTAGTCTGTACTTCCTTGCACCTTTGTTTTGCCGTGCGCTCAAAGCCGCACATCTCATTTCGAATCTACTCTCGTCTCTTTGGGCATTATCAATTGCACTCCCCCTTGTCGTCTCTGTGCCAGCACAAGTGCAAAAAACAGACACGGCAGCAGGCTTTACTAGGTTATGATGAATAAGGGTTTTAATAAAAAAAAATCCTCTATGAACCACTACAATGCCTTTTTGTTACTAGAATCAAACATTTTCATTTTGCTACCATTTACCAAAGCATGAGAGTAGAGCACTGTGCATTACTCTTTGTCTCTCAAAGAGAAGTGCATGTGCGGCTTTCTATCTCTCGTGCTCACTGTGCCCCGATAGACCGTTATTATAAAAAATAAATGTCCAACAAAACCAAGTACATAGCTCGATTCTTGGGGTAGTTCTGTCCTGGACCAATTTTAAAAAATATCCCTAGTAGGAATCTCGAGAAATCTTGTTAGTTTAGTTTAAAGCTAAAAAAAATCAAAAAATCCATATTCAAATTAATTAATATCATCAAAATACCTACATGAACGTCCGATAAGTGACCCGAGTCAATTTCAACCAGTTTGTATTGATTACCGTAATTTCAATTATAAATATTTACAACTGCACTTTTTGACTGTTATTTTTTGTATTCTCCCCAGCGCGGAAGTAACGATCTTTGATGAAGTTATCAGAAGCAGATAATTTCTCATCTCCATGCGAAGCGCTAGCAGCGGACAGTAATTTTATTGCTAGAACAAATAGACATGAAGAGAAAGTATATTGATAGTTCCGTATAGAGTAACGGCAGGCTTTGAAAATTGAAAGAATACAAGATTGAAAACGAGCGGAGGGCATTTGAACGGTAGTATAAGTTTCGTCAGTCAAGGGGATTCCTCCGCTTGCCTATCCTGCATGGGGTAGTATGACAAAGGGTTATGTGCCTGATCGTAAACAGCACTTAGTAACCGATCATTGAAAATCTGGAATGATTTAGGTGCTCTATACCGCTGCAAAATCTCGTAAAAATCCTAATGAACGGACTCCGAAGCTTGCTCATTATGTAAACCAAGACCTCTTCCGGTGTCTCTGCAGAACTCTGGAACATGATATTTTAAATTATGCTACTTCGACGTATACGGAAGCTGCAGCTTTTCCCAGCTACTGGCAAAACCATCAATTGCTTCTTCAAAACCATGTTCAAGTTTGAAAGAAAAACATTTAGCGTACACATTTTTGAAATTATTCAGAACCTGATAATCGTAACATTATACACTGAAAGTTAATTTTAGTTTATATTACAAAATCGAAAGTAATACTCTGGATTAGTTTTCAGCAACGAAACTGATTTGTTCTTGTTATGAAGATACATTCGTAATTAATTGCACGCGGAACTGTCAAAAGCACGAAGCTTTTGTTGACACAGAAAGAACATTCGTACATTGTACGGAAACAATGCAAAGAGCTACGAATATTTTGTCACAAATTAAAAAGAAACGTCTCTCTGGTGATTGCATGAAGGACTGACAGATCTACTTTACCGACTCAAAATGTAATTGACAAAAAAAAGCGCAACCACGTGGAATTGCCCAGCGTTTTTTTTATTGTTTCAGACATGGGGTTCGAACCTGAATATTTGGATAGTGCTTATTCTAAGTCCGTGGTTGATTTCACTAGGCCACGCTGACTCGTGAGAAATATCTTGATTAATGAGCATGAAGTTATAGCTCACGACAGCGCTTTGATTTTAATTTTGAGATAGATTAATTATTTCCGCCCATACCAGCAGCAACACCATCATACATGAGTACGGTATAAAAGAGAAACAGCGATTGGCTGGTCTTCACGAAGTTCGTTTCGTGCATTTTACAAGAAGGTGTAATGATAGCATTTCACCAGATAAAAAGCATAATGAATGTTTCATACAATATACGAGACATTTGTTCTATGTACAAAATCCATGTTTACGAAATGCGTGAAAGCTACTTTACGAAAATAAATTTTCAGTGTAAAGAAATTGGTTAAAGATTAAGAAGAATAGCTTACCGTGACGTTATCCGAAAGATCGGGATTGTCTGCCAAACATTTGGCAGTTTTCAAAAGCGCGTGACAGGCTCTACCAGTGAACCCGTATGCCATTTGTTGATGTCTCACCTGTGCTTCGTTCACCCACAAATCTACTCAATCTGGTGCTTTTTTCTCGAGGAACTTGAAAATCGTATTGACGACTCCAAGCGTGATGTGCAGTGGCGGAGGTGGGCAAAGCTTCAAAATGTTGTCTTCGTTGTTACCGGAAACCAAAAGAGCATTCACACAGCTTGCGAAGTTTTTTCCTTTTCTTGTGCAATTTTCCTTGATGCTTCCTTCGGTTCTCGAGATGCCATTCGATATGCCAAGTTCACTCTTGAAAGTCTCGCAATATGGACACGGGTTCTTCGAGGAGCGCGTCATTATGCCAATTATAATGTTTATAATTTTGAGGTCCCCGGCAACCAAATGATCGAGCTCGTGTAGTTTGAGTGATTCTATCCAAATTTGGGAAATATTGTCGCACTTTTCTGCGAGGTTTGGTGAAAGTGATCATGAACAGTTTCTTTACACCGCCATCTTTGAAGTCATTGTCAGACCGATGCTCCGTTTGTGGGGAAATCACAGATAAAGTGATCTTGAAAAAGTTCCTACCCCCGTCAATTCCAACTTTCACAAGAAAATCGCCTTCAGCAGTTGGTTTTGAACGCTTAATTCTGTTTATCAGCTCAGGTACAGCAGTGCAATATACAACAGCCTCATCCGACGAAGATCCTACACTTTCCTGTGATACTAGATAATCTGTATACTACTTTTAAACAAATCCTTAAGCTGTCGGTTTCTTTACACCAATTTCTCCCGTACTCCAGGTTCGATCTTTACTCCCGATGCGCGAATACTTTTTATCACACCTAAATAATGTTCCGCAAATGACCGACGGATAAAAGTTTTGTTTGGATTCAAAATCTAGCAGAAACTTTTGGATAACAACGCTTATGCTTTCATTTATCGATCGAAGCGACGATGCCTTCGAAAGACAGAATACGCAAACCAGATTTCTGTTTTTTTTTTCATGAAGATCCATTTCGCACTTTTTTCACTTGAGCTTTTTGACGTTTATCACACGAATCATTCAATTGCTGAAGCTTGACGAAGAGGCAGATTTTTACGTTTAACAGCCTACTTTGATGATCACCAGTGATGAGCAATTTTAAAAGAAAATATTATTTATTCTTAATTAGTTACAAAATCACATGCTAGGCCATTCAAAAAACATACATAAGGCAGTTTGGTGAGTTAAGTCAGTTGTAAATATTTATAATTGTAATAACGGTAATAAACACAAACTGGTTGAAATCGACTCGGATCACTTATCGGACGTTCATGTAGGTATTTTGATGATATTAATTCATTTGAACATGGATTTTTTTATTTTTTTAGCTTCTAACTAAAACCAAGATTTCTCGAGATTCCTTCTAGGGATTTTTATAAATTGGTCCAGATGGGACAACTACCCAAAATTGAGCTATGTGCTTGGTTTTGTTGGACATTTATTTTTATGCATAACAGTCTATCGGGGGCATGGTGGTGCTACTACGAAGTCTCTTGCACGTTTGTTTTGTGCGCTCTTCTGAAAAGGAGACGCACACTTGGATGGATGTATGCACTTGTCTATTTTGAACTGCTCTGTGTTTTACGACAATCCTATTGGAAAGTTAACAAACTTAGCACTGCAAACAAAGTTATAAGACATCATCTCTTATTTTGGTTATTTGCAATAGTTTAAAATTGTCAACGGATAATGTTTGACAGTTGAATTGATATTCGGGAAAGTTTCCAATCGATTGATCTAAACGTCTTGAAAATCTATCGCACATATAATAAGTTATAAGCGTTTCATATGTAACAATATTTCGTGACGGTCGTTTATTTTTAGATTTTCAATTGGCAACCTTCCCTTGCCGAAAGACGTTTAAATTTTTCGTGACGGCAGCCATTTGTAAATTGGGAACAATACTGGAAGGTCCATTAAGGGGTTTCGGAAAACGTGACAATTGATTCAAAACAAATTTGAAGGTCCATACAAAAAACGTAACAAGAGGGCTTATAAAAGAGACTTTTTGCATGACATAACTAATGGACGTTCCCACTCCAAGGTATGCAACGAAGAGAAAATTAAAATGGTTTTAGCTACTGCTGATTGCCAATTGGTAATATGTAAGATAAATTCATATAAAAAAAATCTCTTAAAATTGGTTTTGTTATCCTGAGAAGGACGAATTTTGAAATAGTCCGCAATAGAGTTGAAACCTTCTCTGTCTCTGTCTCTCAGAGCAGGTTATTTCTGATACACGGGACATTTTCAACCCAATTGATGTAAACATCTTAAAAATCTATCGAGCATTTATCAAATTATAAGCGATTCATTTAAATTACCAACTCGCCAGTTCTATTGAATTGTCATTAATTTAGTTGCATGCGTAACAAGGCTTGCACCGGGTTCAGCTAGTATCTGATAAATTAATCGTGAATGTCTTGAAAGTTGATGGAATTCAATCAGGTTATCGAAAATAATGTCAAAATTGGTCTTTGATCTAGAGTTTATTTGCCTTACATTGATAATTTGGTGTATTTATTTTTCCACATTTAAATGATTTCTTAAATTTCAATATGGCGATTAAAAGAAATCACTGTTTTTCTATAAAGACAATTTATCTTTGCAATGCCTACAATAAAACTATTTGGTCATTTGATGATTTCCATCAATGCCAATTGGCGCTAAGGAGGCAAAATGGTTTCAAAATGCGTTTGCAACTGACCATAATAAGATAACATGAATGAGTCCTAAGAAGGCATTTCAAATCAGCATTTTACAAGTTTATAAAGTCAAAATAAAACTTTTGATGAGAGTGAAAAGAGGTTCTGAAGACAAGGTTTCGAGATCAGTTGTAAAGAAACTGTGAAGGTTCTCATAAACCTGCCTAAAATATAAAACCTAAAACCTAATTGATTTCAATTGGTTTTCATAATTCTTTAAAATAAACTTAATAAAGCTGGATGGTTAAGGCAATGTTACTTGGGCTAGCTTTTTCGCCACATCGCAAACTGTTGCTGAAGGATGTCACTTCCTATCGATTGTACCAGATGTACCAGGGACCAGATTTTATACCACGTTCAGGGAAGTCTACGAAAGAGCACTGTTACTTGATACTTCCGTTGTGCGGTTTGAACTGCCCCGACGCTCACATTGTTTTTCATTTGCACAGACAACGTTTTCGTTGCTCGGGAGAAAGACATTTCCAAATTTCTTTCTGAAATGTTGAAGAAAAAAACATCAGTTTAATTTGAATGTTAACAACAAGACCCAGCCAAAAGTTGGTTGAATCCTGCATGCACTTTTAATTGGCAGTTAACCGTTAGTGGATCGGAATAGTCATTAATTGTACACTGAAAAAAATAATTAATTTTAACAAGCGTGTAAAATTTCCATTCGTTTAATTCAAAACCAAAAGAGGCGTAAAAAACGAAATTGTTTGCAATTTTACATGCGCCATACAACAATGTTTGCAATCTTTTATATAAGAGGCTAGATTTAGGCGATATCTGGCTTAAATTCACAAAATATCCCATTATTTTCTACCAAATTTAGCATTCCTTTATGTGCGTTAGATTACGCCGAAAAATTCAATGTTTCTTTTTATCTGTGTTCTTAAGAGATCAAAATAATGTGTTTTGCTTAATAATAATAAAAAATATTCAATTACTCATATTCTTATGTGTAATTGAGCAAACATTTATGATTAGTACAACCTAGTTGTTTGCAATATTTCATACAGCATACAACATTTTTTGCAATCTTCCTGTTTCCAGCGGTATCTAGCTAAAATTTACAATAACGATCTCAATAATTTCACAGATAAAAAAAAACATTGAGTTTCCTGCGTTATCTAATGCACATAAAAGGAATGCTAGATTTAACCGAAAATAATGGGATATTTCATGTAAAGTTAAGCCAGATAACATTAAATCTAGCATGTTCGTATGAAAGAATGCAAAAATTGTTGTATGGTGCATGAAAGATTGCAAACAATTTGGTTGTTTATGCCTTCTTTGGCTTGGAATTCAACGAAGGGAAATCTTACACGCTTGTTAAAATTAATTATTTTTTTCAGTGTTATGCCAAATCTAGCATTCCCTCTATGTGCATTAGACAATGCAGAAAATCAATGTTTTTTTCAAACTGTGTATCATGGTGCAGGTTTAACTTACAGGTTAGCACCAATCCTGGCATTTCCGTAGAATGAGTTTGATTTCGCTATTCTTACGATACATTAGTACACGTTCTATAGGCACTCTGAAGATCAGGTCTCTTTGTTCTGAATGCACTGACATTTTAGAGAACAAAGATTTCATGTCATTGGCATTTAAAAGAACCCGTTCTGTAATAAATTGTAATCGTGGAAGGGTGACTCCGCAATAAGGCATTCATTGCTCGTTTCATTTAATCTGCAACGGATGATTCTCCAAAAGCATTCTCAGCTTAGTGACGTATCCGACTGATGCAAACTGGAACCAGAATCGGATGGAATGAACAAATGCAAACAAACTGGATCTATATACGACAACCACAACTCATCTACATTTTCCTCGTGGAGCCGGTTGTATTATTTCAAACATTCGAAGCCTCTGGTTGTGTGTTTAGTGCATTAATTGCTATTGCAATGTTTCCGAGCAACCGGTTCGAGGATTCCGCAGTCCTCGTCCTTCCAGCATTGTGTTTGTTTATATAAGCTATTTGTGGTTCATATGGCATGCATCCAGCCGTTTCTGCTCTGCGTCCTTGGTGTGCGGTGTGTCAAGACACAGCCCAATCACGCCCCAATAGTCGAGAATGTTCGATGAAATCCTTTGTCGCATGGTATTAACTAAACAATAAGATTGTGCGCTCTTCTTTCATCTGAATATGTTTCGTTTCCTATCCGAATCAAGCGATGAGAATGATTTAATCTAATATCAACAAAAATTACAATCTATCTGACCATTTTCTAATGGTCGGGATGGAATCACATCACTCTCAGCGCCCTTCACTCTGTGCCTGCTTTCACTCCTGCTAAATCAATCAAGCCATGCGAAGAGAACTGGACCCACATCGATTCAATATATGCTGGCAATAAATGTAATTGAAATCGAGCAGAGTTGATCTGTGGCAAATCGAATTAGAGCATCGACTACGTCAGGAAGTAATTGTTGACTGATGGAATCAATTTAGATAAAATATGTACGCTATTCACCACCGTTCTAATCTGATTTCGCAAAATAGGTACCTTGCTATAACGAGTCACATCATTTACCAAATCGAAAAACTAAGGTCGCTTTCAATCAGCTCAGAAGTGGCCTTCCAAGGGATTCTTTGATCTGATATTGGACCAGCATGGTCTCGAATCGAAAGGTGCGATGAAATAGATTATTTGGATATTTCTCTTTTCCGCCGAATCGAACCACTAAGGGATGGCGATTTGATTGCCAATCATATTTGGCGAACAGATATTCCACCCATCTTCCGATGAAAAACTTCTCAAGGATCTGCTGAATCCACAGCAAGAAAAGAGTTGTGACAGCTCCGGTGCACTGTCAGCTGACGTGTCTTTTTCATGTCTTGTCCACCACGGGTCTTTGATGTTTCAAATGCTTTCGAATGTGTGCCGCTACCTTTGGTTGAAGATGAGAACAGAGTGCTTTTCTGGAGGATGCTTATTCCTTCGATTACGGTGTGCGTTCTTAGAGAGCCCGTTTGTTAGAAGACGTAAGGCGTGAAGCAGAAGGTTGACTTTCTTGAGGTGTTTTGTCAGTCAATACTTGCATGTCATTTGAAGTGCCGACAAGCTGCTGCGAGCCATGTTGGCACTAATTGCGCAAACAATTGGAACATTAATCATATGGTTGCTTGTGTCGTTGACAATGTCGTTTGTTCTATGTTGTGATCGATGAGGTAAATTAAAACGGATATTGTCTAATTGAGTTCTATTGGGTTGAATCCTGTCAGACCTACTCAAACATATGCCTGTCGTCTCATTAGTTAGGTTTATTTTTCCATAACATGTATACACGACCAATTTTGCGGACGTGGCTGAAGTTTAAGGCGATAAAGATCCAAATTGCTTTTCAGCAGGAGACCCTTCGATTGTTTATGTTTTGACTTTCGAAAATAAATGGTTGGATTTGATGTGTTTTGGCAACACTTTCGCATTCTTCGAAATCATGAGCAACGCGGTGTTTAACTACACATTAAAATTACTATGTGTCTGAAGATGATTTTAAAGCTGCCTTGGTACAGTACTAATGAAATACTTAGGATTGAACGAATGTTGAGACTTTAGAAAAAATTTAACAAAATAATTGATAATTTCGGACAAAAATCGTTGCAATCTTCTTTTTCAATTATTAATTCCTTTATTTTTAGTTAAAATTAATTTTAGTTTTAAGATTATTATTGTTATACTGACTCAACTGTTTAACATATTACTGAACTGCTAAGGCATGAACGCCATGTAAACAAAATTAGGTACATATTTGAACAGTTAAGGTTGATACGTTACGATAGTAGTTGGAGCACCTAGATTAACATGAAATGTAAATATTGATTAATTTGAGAATAAATAAAGAGTTAACAAAAATACTTTGCGTGTCCATGAAATGGTAATTTGAGATGTGAAAAATGGTCTCAGCGTAAGCTTCTGGCAAATCAAAGACAATCATCTTTTGAAAAGCTATTTAAAGTTCGTTGGACTATGGCATCTATATCATATACGTGATCGGAACCGCTCAAAATTGAATTGGACAGTTGTAATTTGATATTGAAAATTGATTGAAGTTGATAAAATATTTGAACTGCATGAACAAAATAGTTTTTGACCAATTTATAGACTTACTAGCATAGCTGACGATGCAAAAAGTTCTTTGTGAAAAATTCTAAATTGCTCGTCTTACCAACCGACAAACTGCGATCTATTTACAGTATGCTATACTATTTACTATTTTGGTACAAAATATAAAGCTGAGATAGTTGTTATTTTGACAGAAACATTTGATTTTGGAGTTGAGCCTCAATCTCTGAATAATAAATTCTACTAATATGCAAAGATTTTCAAATTGATGATTTCTTCGATTCGTACATTTATTGCCGAAATTTATTTCGAAAGTGTTAAAAAAAGTACATCTAAAACTCGTTCAGTATGAACTTATTGGTGTCGCAAAATCTTTGCATTTCCGGTGGATTTTTGAAGGAGATTCCATTTAATTGGCTTTGCATGCTATTATCAAAACTTAGAGGCAAGAATACTACTATTTCAGACTGCTTTCTTGCTTGCTCTGATGCTGCATATGATGTTTAGGCATTTACTGGGACCTGGCTCAACTGCAATACCCTTCCACTCAAATATTTGTAAGTGAATAAACTGTTTTCGTTCTGATCGTTCGCCACCCAGTACAAAAGCACCGTGGTGGTGTGCTTGATCGTCCGTCCAATTATAAATGTCACTCATTGCAACCTCCAAACAGTAGTACAGTCAAACAGGTTTGGGTAGAACGGTTTGTCTCAGGCCATAAGCGTTACTC